>JABASP010000912.1:0-37965 GCA_019776565.1 Sminthurinus signatus | reverse complement strand
CACAAGAAGACGGCAAGGAAAAGAAAATCAGGAGGAAAACAAGTATCAAGAAACCGGATACAGTCATTGTTGAGCTGGAAGAGGTCACTGGAGAGGAATTTAGACCGGAAGCCATCGAAGAAATTGTTGAAATAGTTGAAGATGGAAAACCAAAGAAAGTAACAAAGAAAATCAAGGCGAGGAAACCAGGAGTAGAAATTACAGAGTTACTCGAAGGGCCTTCAGAAGAGGTCACAGTTCAACCAGAGATCGAAGAGGAAATCACAACTGTTGATTCAACTGGAAAAGAAAAGAAAGTCAGAAGAAAAGTAAAACCAAAGAAACCAACTGAAAGACAAGAAACAGTCGAAGAAGTTGAAATTCCAGTTGAGGATGTTGTGCCTGGAACAATCATCGAACAAGTTGTCACTGTCATTGAAGATGGAAAACCAAAGAAAATCACAAAGAAAGTAAAAGCAAAGAAACCAGAAGAAGAATCTCCAGAGCAAAAGCCTCAAGATGAAGAAACCATCGCAGAAATTATTACAGTTGTCGTTGATGGCAAAGAAAAGAAAATCAAGAAAAAGACCAAACGGGAAAAAACAACAGCAGAACAAGAATCAGGGCCATCTGATGAATTCAAAATTCAACCCGAAGTTGTTGAGGAAATCACAACAATTGTTGATGGAAAAGAGAAAAAGGTTAGAAGAAAAGTAAAACCCAAGAAACCAGAAGAAGAAGAAACAATTGAAGAGGTTGAGATTCCAATTGAAGATGTTGTGCCTGGAACAATCATCGAACAAGTTGTCACTGTCATTGAAGATGGTAAACCTAAGAAGATCAAGAAAAAGGTCAAGGCCAAGAAACCGGAAATAGAATCTCCAGAGCAACAACCCGAAGATGAAGAAGAAACGATTGCGGAAATCATAACAGTTGTTGTCGATGGCAAAGAAAAGAAAATCAAGAAAAAGACCAAACGGGAAAAGACTTCAGCTGAACAAGAATCAGCGCCATCTGATGAATTTAAAGTTCAACCAGAAGTTGTAGAAGAAATCACAACAATTGTCGATGGCAAAGAAAAGAAAGTGAGAAGAAAAGTCAAACCAAAGAAACCAGAAGAAGAAGAGACAATCGAAGAGGTGGAAATTCCAGTGGAAGATGTTGTGCCCGGAACTGTGATTGAGCAAGTCGTCACTGTTATTGAAGATGGCAAACCAAAGAAAATCACAAAGAAAGTAAAGGCCAAGAAACCTGTAGACGAATCTCCAGAGCAACAGCCAGAAGATGTTGAAGAAACAGTAATCACTCTTGTTGTCGATGGCAAAGAAAAGAAAGTAAAAAGAAAGACAAAAAAGAAGCCTCAAGATGAAACAGTTACAGCTGACCAAGAATCAATACCATATGAATTTAAACCTGAAACTCGAGAGGAAATCACAACTGTCACTCAAGCTGGAAAGAAAAAGAAAGTTCGTCGCCAAAGCACCACAACAAAAACACCAGATGTTGACGAAACAGTCACTATTGAAGAAAAAATGGACGTCTCTTATCCAATAGAAATTCCACAAGACTCTGACATTGAAATAATCGAAGAAACTATTACAATATCTCCAGATGGAAAGAAAAAGAAAATCAAGCGAAAAATGAAGACAAAGAAACCCATCGAAGAAGTGGAGCAACCATCAGAGGAAATCGTCATAGTTCAAGAGGATGGCACAAAAAAGAAACTCAAGCGTAAGAAAACAATCCAAAAGCCTGACACAGTCATTGTTGAGATGGAGGAAGTCACCGGAGATGAATTCAGGCCAGACGCCATCGAAGAAGTTGTTGAAATAATTGAAGATGGCAAGCCTAAAAAGGTTACTAGAAAATTAAAGTCCAAGAAGAGTGATGTGCCCATTACTGAATTAATAGAGGACGAAGATACTCCAGCTTCAGAGGAAATCCCAGTTGTTCCAGAGGTCATTGAAGAAATCACGACAGTCGATTCTCTTGGAAAGGAAAAGAAAGTACGGAAGAAGATCAAGCCAAAGAAAGCCGGCGAAGAAGAAGAAATTCCAGAAATTCATACAGATGACGTGGCTCCAGGAACAATCGTGGAGCAAGTCGTCACCGTCATTGAAGATGGAAAGCCAAAAGAGGTCAAACGAAAACTCAAGGCTGTTCCAGCTCCAACTCCAGAAAGTCGGCCACAATCAGACAAATCTCGTTCCTCCTCCGCAACTTCCCTCGAAGAAGTTGTCACTCTCCTCGTCGGAGGTAAATTGAAGAAAATCAAAAAGAAGCTTTCACCAGAACCTGAACAACAACAACAATTGGAATTCCAATCCGAGCAAACACAAGACACAACCCTCACGCCCTTCAAAGTCAAGCTCAAGCACATTGAAAAAGCACCAAAAGAAGAGGAAAAGAAGCCAAAAAAGAAGAGCAGACCAGTGAAACAAAAACTGGAATACGAAACTTTGGAACCCTTTGAAATCAAGGAGTTTGAGCCGCTCGAGCGTCCGCAACTCGAAGTCTATGAAGGCATAGACTGGGGAGAGAAACCCATTAAAATCAAGGAAGAGCAAGCGCCACAAGAAACTAAGAAGCATGTGAGAAAGCAAAAGAAAAAGGTTGAAGAAGAGGGCGCTGAAGAAGCTCTCGGTCGACGATTTACAGTCGGAGAGGGAACAGTTCCAGAGGAAGAAGTTCCAGAACAAGAGAAAGTCCAACTAAAACCAGTTCAACAGGAAAGTGAAGACGCTGAATTAATCGGCGAGGACATCAAGTACAAACCAACTCCTTTGGACCAAGAAGAAACGCCGGAGGATAAGAAACCAGCAAAGAAACTGAGTAAACTCAAGAAACCCAAAGGAACAAGTCCAGCAGAACGAGAAGAACTTGAGCTTGAGACGCTTGAACCTTTTGAAGACGAAAGGCCGGAAAAACCAGAGGAGGAAGATGAGAAAGAATCCTGGTCAAAGAGAAGCAGCGTCGCTGCAGAGGGTGAAAAAGAAAAGCCAAAGAAGATCAAAATGGGCAAGGGTAAAAAACCAGAAGAGACCCCAGAACTGGAAGAAAAAATTAAACTCAAGCCTGGAATAAAACTCTCTCCAGAAGAAGAGGAAGAGGAGGAGCGAAAACTAAGGAGTCGTAAACCATCCGAACTTCAACCAGAAGAAACGGATGAAACAAAACTGAGGAAAGTAAAGAAACCAGAACAAGAGGAAGAAACTCTAGTGGTTAAAAAGAAGGGCAAACGCCGTGAGAAACCAGAAGATCTCCCTGAAATTGAAGGTGAACGACCCGAACTGGAAAAATATGAAAAACCAGAATGGGACAAATCCTCAAAAGAAAAGGAAGAAAAAATTGAGGCTCAACAACCACAAAAAGCTGAGGATACAGACAATGAAAAACAAGTTGGTTTAAAACTTCGAGAGAAATCTCAAAAACCAGAAGAAGAAGGCCCTGGAATTCCAATGGGCAAAGGAAAAGTTCCAAAAGAAGCTCCAGAGGAAGAAGCAGTCAAACTCAAACCACATAAAAAGGGCGAAGAGGAAAAGCCAGGAAAAACACCAGAGGACACTGAAATTGCTCCAAAACCATCCGATGTCACAGAAGGCGACGTCGAGCTCGAGAAACCAGAATTCAAAGACGACAAAAAAGAAGAAGAAGAAAAAGACGGAGAAAGCTCAAGCGGAACTTCCAGGCACAACAACAGAATCAATTTCGCCAGAAGCCATCACAAAGCCCAAAGAAAAAGATGTAGAGGATGATACAGAAATTGCAGAGAAGAGTCAACGACAAGTTTCATCAATTAAACCGGAAGTGGAGGCAGAAAAACCACAGAAACTCATCACAGAAGCAGAAATGCCCGCTGGAACTCCACTTGAACTCTCTGTTCAAGGTCTTCCACAGGAAGAAGAACAGCAAGAAAAACAAAAGGGAGTGAAAAAGACAAAGAAAATCATTAAGAAAAAGAAACCAACCGACAAAGAAAATCAACCGGATCAACCGGATGAAGTTGAAGAAGTGGAAGAAGTTGAAATCGAAGTGGTTGAAGAAGAACAAGCTCCAGAAATTCCGGAACAAACAGATGAAACAGAAACAACACCATCTGTCCCAAAGCCTAAGAAAAAGAAGGCAAAGAAACCACAGGAAGAAGGAACACCAGCTTCAGAAGAAGTTGAACAAATTCCAGGAGCTCCCGAAGAGGAACAGGCTGAAGATGAGACTCCGGCTGTTGATACAGAAGAGATTGAAACTCCACTAGCTCCAGGTGAAACACCAAAGAAAGACAAAGACAAAAAGAAAAAGAAGAAGAAACAACCTCAAGTCCCAGGAGAAGAGCAACCTCAAGAGGAAGAAGCTCCAGAGGGTGTCGAGGAACTGGAAGACCTCCCAGAAGTCGTAGGTCCAGCAGAGGAAAAAACCGGCCCACTGGATGAAGGTGAAGATCTTGGAGAAGTTGGTGGTCTTCATCCACGTCCGCTTGAAGAGAAAGGAAGGCTCAAGGGAGTCAAGCCTAAACCAAAAGCTGCAAAAGCTGGAGTTGAACAAGTTGAAACCATTGTTGACTCCATTCCAGTTCCAGAAGCTGGAGAAGTGGCAGAGGAACTCCCACAAGCAGAAGATGAAGCTGTAAAGGCCAAGCCGACAAAGACAAAGAAAAAGAAGGCGAAACCAGCTCCAGGTGAAACGGAAACAGAACAAGAGGCTGAAGAAATTCCGGTTTCAGTTCCAGTTCCAGAAGAGCAAACAGTTGAACTTGAAACTGCGCCAGAAGAAGAAAAGGAGAAGAAGAAAAAGACAAAACCTAAGAAATCTAGATGGGCTGCTCCAGCAGCTGAAGAGGAAACTCCAGAAATTCCTCAGGAACAAGAGCAACCGGAAGAAGTAGAAGAACAAGCAGAGGCAGAAAAACCAACGCCAAAGCCAATCGATACCATCGAAGACACAGAAATAAAACCAAAAAAGAAAAAGAAACCTGTCCTTCTCAAGGAAGATCAAGACGAGGAAGAGAAGCCTCAACCTCAACCGGAAGTAGAGCAAGAAATCCCAGAGGAAGTTCCAGAAGAGGGAGCCATACCTGGAGAAATCTCTCGCACAAAAGCAGTCAAGAAACGACCAAAACTGAAGAAACAAAAGGGTGAAGAAAATCAAGATGAAACAACAGCTCCAGTGGAAGTTGAAGGCGAAGAAGGTGATAAACCAAAACCAATCTTGAAAAAACCACAAAAATTTATAAAACAAAAATCCACCTTCCACGAAGCCGTCCAGCCCACAAAAATAGTCCTTCGCAAAGTGGAGCCACGAGACCTCTCCGCTGCAGAGCTGGAAGAAATAGAAAGAAGAAAAAGTATGAGTGTCCCATTTGAAGTTAAACTCAAACACATTGATAAACCAGGAAAGCCCGCCCAACCCAAGAAAGTTAAATTCAAGCGGGAGAAAATAGTTTTCCAAAAATTCGAACCCTTTGAATCCAGTTTCGAGCTCCCAGAATCCTACGAGCGTCCGGAACTGGAAGTCTATGAAAAGCCAGAGTGGGGTGAAAAAGAAGTGAAGAAGCCAAAACAACTCAAGATCAAAACTAAAAAGTATGTCCGAGCTCCCAAGCCAGAGCCAAAAGAAGAAGCTCCAACCCCTGGAGGACGTCGCTTTACAATTGGCGAGGGTGAAAAGTCCCAACCGGAAGAAGAGGTAGAAGAGGAGGTAAAACTGAAAGCTCCAAAGTTGGAGAAAGAGCAAATTGAACTGAGTGGAGAGTCCATTGAATTCCGCCCTCAACCTCTCCAACCAGAAGAAACTGTGGAGGAAGTCAAAACCAAGAAGAAAATCAGTAAACTCAAAAAGCCCAAGGGCACCGAGCCGGCGGAAGTTGAAAGCTTAGAACTGGAACAATTTGAACCCTTCGAAGAGGAAAAGAAAGAAAAGCCAGAGGAAGAGGATGAGAAAGAATCCTGGTCAAAGAGAGGCAGTATGGCTGCAGAGGGTGAGAAAGAACAGCCAAAGAAAATCAAACCAGGCAAAGGAAAGAAACCCGCAGAAACACAAATGGACGAAGAGGTCAAGCTTAAGAAAGGAGCCAAAAAAGAACCAGAAGAAGAAGAGGAGGATGAAAAATCCCTCCGAAGTCGACGCCCATCTGAACTCCAACCAGAAGAAAAAGACGAAACGAAACTCAGAAAAGTAAAGAAACCAGAACAAGAGGAAGAAGCTCCAGTGGTTAAAAAGAAAGGCAAACGCCGTGAGAAACCAGAAGATCTTCCTGAAATTGAAGGCGAACGACCCGAACTCGAAAAGTATGAGAAGCCAGAATGGGACAAATCATCAAAAGAAAAGGAACAGAAAATCGAGGCTCAACAACCTCAAAAAGCTGAGGATACAGACAATGAAAAACAAGTTGGATTAAAACTGAGAGAGAAATCTCAAAAACCAGAAGAAGAAGGCCCTGGAATTCCAATGGGCAAAGGAAAAGTTCCAAAACCACAGCCAGAGGAAGAACCTGTTAAATTAAAGCCACATAAAAAGGGCGAAGAGGAAAAACCAGGAAAAACACCAGAGGATTCTGGAATCATACCAAAACCATCTGACGTCACTGAAGGAGACGTCGAACTCGAAAAACCGGAATTCAAAGACGACAAAAAGAAAAAGAAGAAAAAGACGGAAAAAGCTCAAGCGGAACTTCCAGGCACAACAACAGAATCAATTTCTCCAGAAACCATCACAAAACCAAAAGAAAAAGAAACAGAGGATGATACAGAAATTGTAGAGAAGAGTCAACGACAAGTATCATCAATTAAACCGGAAGTGGAGTCAGAAAAGCCAGAAAAACTCATCACAGAAGCAGAAATGCCAGCTGGAACTCCACTGGAACTCTCAGTTGAAGGAGTTGCCCCTGCTCCTCAAGATGATAAAACTCCAGTAGAGACAAAAGATAAAAAGACAAAGAAAACTGTGGTCAAGAAGGTTAAAAAGAAGAAAGGTCCCGAAGGTGAAGCAGAGGAGGATCAACCTGAAGAATTCGTGGAAGAAATTCAGGATGAATCCACACCTTCAGATGATCAAATTGTAACCGCTGAGATGAAAGCGCCATCTACTGAGATCCCCATCGACGAGCCCTCAAAGCCTGAGAAATTCAAGACCGAAGCTACACAACCTTCCACCACTGAAGTTGTCACAGTAACTCCGGAAGTTGAGGACATTCCCCTTCAAGCCAAACTTAAGAAGCCAAAGAAGAAGGAGAAGGAAAAACCAACGCCAGATGACGCTTACAAACGTCAGTTGGGATTGAAACCCACTCCAAGAGAGGTCATTGAAGAGCAAACGGACATCAAAACTGAATATCAAATCAAACCTCATGATCTTGATCAACCGGAAGAAACAGTAGAGGATCTTGAAGATTTTACTTCTCCAAAAGCTGTTCCAGTAGTGGATATTGATTCAACCGCACTTTCCACAGCATCCGTAGAACAACCGCCAGTCAGCCTTGAAGCTGAAGGTGCTCCAGAATCAGTAAAACCAAGTAAAAAAGCTAAAGCCACTGCAAAGAAATCCGTCACTCCTGGACAACCCATCACAGATGTATCCGAAACCATGGTTGAAGATACTCTTGGTCCAGATGTTCCACAGGAAGAGGAAAAATCAGTGAAAATCAAATCAAAGAAAGTACCAAAATCACCACAAATTGTTCCAACAGGCCAAGAAGACATGCAATTAGATGTCTCTGAAAACCTCCCTAGTTTTGCTCCGGATGAGGAGAAGAAACTCGTAGAAATTCAACAACCCTCAGAAGGGATTGAAACCATAGCTAGTGAAATGCATACAGATATTTTAGGTAATTTAACAGTAGGAGAGAGGCCCACACCCAGTGTGGAGGGAGTATCTTTAGGAGTTGAGGTAGATGAGGGTCCAACAGTTTTAGAGATGGAGGGTGAGTTAGGTCCACAGGACAAGGTTAGGAAGAAGGGCAGGAAGAAGGTAGATGAGATTCAGGGAACCACCATTACAGAAATACCCACAGTTTTAGAAGCAGTTGACTCTTTACCCGAAGACAAACAAGCAGAACAATACCAAAGACCCACAGAACAGTATGAAGTCACACCTGGTGTAGTTGAAGAGATTGAGACAACTCCCTTGGATGTTACAGGAGAACTCCCCAAACCTAAGAAGAAGAAGGAAAAGAAAGCCCAGAAGGAAGTACAACAGAGTGAGTGCTATATCACGGAAGTTGATGAGGTTGCAGATAAAGAGGGTGAGTTGAAACAGCCCAAGGGACCCTTGATGAATGTTGCCAGTGTCGTCGTCGTGGATGAGAAGGTCGAGGAGGATGAGGATGGAAAGAGGGTCACTAGCGTCGTTGAGGATGCCAGAGGAGTTCATCTAGTCCAGGAAATCACATTTAAGAGGTCAAATGTCACTATTGAGGAGATGCAAGGTAACTGTTGGTTTTGGAAACATTTAATATTTTGAAAATATTTCGACTGTTGACTCATTTTTCAATTTTTAACTCATTTTCGAAATTCGAACAATGTTCAGTTGTGGAGATTGGTTTTTGAAATTTTTCGATATTTGAGTTTTCAACTTTTGAAACATTTCCGATTTTCGACTATTCTATTTTCAAACAATTTTCGATTTTCGACAACTCGATTTTCGAAAGTTTTTCGACATTTCAGTTTTCGAGTTTTGAACAATTTTCGACAACTTGATTTTCCAAAATTTTGCGACTATTGTATTTTCAATTTTCTTTCGAATATTCTATTTTCAATTTTTTTTCGACTATGCGATTTTCAAATGTTTTTCGAGTTTTCGATTTCCAGTTTCAGAAAGGTGTTTAATTTTAAATGGAAAAAAGATAACAGCGTAATAATAAATATAATCTATTTCCCTATTATTTAGATGAAAAAGCCCCAGAGGAATTCACTGTAGAAGAACCAAAGGAAGCCACTCCCACAGTTGGCGTCACACCCCACCAAGGTGTTCAAATCTATGAAGAGACAGCCCCAGGTGAAACAGGAAGTCTAGACGCCCTCAAGGACAACATTGGAGTGCAAGCACAAAAACAAATAGTTCCCATGGAAGCAGTCTCCGTAGACACCCCATCAGTTGAAGAATCCGCCGGAGACTTTTCATCAAAATTCAAACCAACCACTTTTAACGCCAACCTAGAACTAAACCGTGGTTATGAAAACATTCAAATCAGTGAAGTGAAGACCGACACAGACCTCGGAGAACTAACAAGAGAAGAGCCCAAGACAGCCAAGTCAAAAGTGGGCATCACGGAACAAGTTGGCGTCATCACAGAGACAGTTCGTGCAGACTCCCCAGAAGGAGAATTCAAACCAGGAGAATTTGGTTCAGTAAAAGCAAAGCCCGTTGCTGAGCACGGTGTTTCCACAGAAGAAACCTTTGTCACAGAGACAGAAGACAAACTAAAGGACAGTGTCATGCCAAAGGGCAGTACTCTCGACAGTAGTTTTGTTCCCATCAACGCTGCCAATGTGAGTAGCACCGTGTCACAGGATGGACTTGGTGAATTCACTGGAGCATTCCAGCCCAAGACAGAGAAAGCAGAGAGTGCTTTCGTAGTCCAAGAAGGCCTTGTCCAGGACACTCATCAACCCGACATCAAGGAAGGAGAATACACACCCCAAGTCGTGAGTGCTCAACAAGGCACCACCATCTATGGAGAGGTCAAAGGAGTGAATGTGACCTCCGTCACAGTTCAAGACTCAAATGCTGAATACATTCCAGGAAAAACGGGAACCGCCCAAGCGAAAGTGGGCGTTGATGAAATGGGTGGAGTTGCAGATGTAGACAGAATAACCCTCCTGGAAGATGTTGGAGACCGGAAGCCGGATAAACCCGCACCCACTGATACCGCCAGTGTCTCAACAGTCCCACTCCAGAGTGTCCAAGTCAAGACTGAGCGAGCGGAAGAGGATGTGCCCTCTTTTGAGGGTGATTTTAAACCTAAGGGAGCCCAGGGTAGTGTCGCCCTCACCCCGATGGAATCCTACGACGTATCAACAACCACCACCTTGGAAAGCGATAGCGGCCTCCCCACAAAAACTCCACAAGGTGTCTCCATCAAACCTGGAATTGTACCCATGGAGTCCCTTCCAACAACTGGAGAAACTATAGTAAGTGAAGCAGAGGGCACCCCCGTGGAAGTTGCCAAACTCCCAGCGGAAGCTCATGCCAAACCAGGAGAAACCCTTGCAACCTCCCTCGTCTCCCAAGAACAACTCAATCTGGAGAGTGAAGGTAGCATGGCTAATCTCAAGGGAGAAGAAGCAAAGATAAAACTAGCAGCAGGAGAATCCATCGCCGTGACTCAACAAGAACAACAAGACTACTCAAAAGAAGGTGGACTCACCCTGGAGAAACCACAGTCCGACAGTGGAACAACCTCCATCTCCCACGCCTTCCGCACCAACCAAGAGGAGGAACAACCCCTCGTCTTTGACAGTCCCGCCACCTTTGAAGGGAAGGCTCAAGCTGCCACAGAGAAAGCAAGTGCAACTTTCAAAGCCATTGAAACTGTTGCAGTCTCCACTGTGGAAGGATTTGGAACCACTAAAGACTTTGCGGGTCCCACCACGGACAAAGCTAAACCCGTCCTGCTCCTCAAAGAAACACCCACACTCACAGAGACCACCGGAGAATATGCAACTGGCGGACTTGCTCCTGACAAATTCCCAGCCAGTGACAAGGCTACACCTAGTCAATTGGAGAATGTGGGAGTTTCCACCAATGAAAATCAAGTGATGGGATCCACTGGAGAAGTGGCTGCCCCCGTAGCTGGAGAATCTGCCAAACCCGGATTTACACTAGGATCCAGCGTCCAAACACAAGAACAGGCATCCTTGGACTCCTCCACAACCTTTGAAACCGTCCAGGAACTCGGTGTCAAAGGGAAGGATCAATATATTGAAACTCAAGCTTATACCGTTGAAAGGCCGGATACTCAAAGTCCAACTAGAGATATCCTCTCACCTGTTAAAGAATTAGCTTCCGTCGACCTCCATCTGGGACAACCACTAAGTACTAGCACAGTTCAAGGGCTGGAAGAAGTAGGCGATCTTTCCAAAGATAAACCAGCTCCATCTGCCCAAGGCTCTGTGAACGTCGTGCCAAAGGAGAGTTACACTATAGGTCAAGTCCGAGTAGAAGAACAGCCCGGTGAACTAGACAAACTTGCCCCAAGTCAAGGGGAAGGGAAACCAAATGTTGAGCCCGCTCACACCGTCAGCGTCTCTCAAGTCCCCGTCTACCAAAAAGAAAAGGACATGAAGCCAGAGGAAACTCTCAAGAGTGAGGCCAAGATGACCCTTGACACAACCACCCAGGGTGTCGTCTCCATCGAACAAGTGAGTGTAGATGAAGCCCACGGTCAAGTTGAGGACACAATAAAGAAGAAGAAAAAGAAGGGTCAACCCGTCATCCAACCAGTCGAAGCCCTCTCTTCAGGCCAGCCAGACACCCAAGAATCCCTGGGAGAACTAGGTCCAGATCAAAAGGGACCTCAAGCTCAAGGAAAAGTAATCCTTGGTGAAAATGAAAGTGTTCAAATATCCTCAACACAAGCCTCAGACACTGTCAAGGGAATTGCAGAGATCCCCAGAGATAAGGCGAGGTCAATTGACCTACCTGAGGAGAATAATGAAGCTGTCCCAACTGAACAGGTCACCTCCATCCTCCCTGAAGCTCCCACAAAGAAACCAAAGAAGGGGAAGAAAGTCCTCCCATCTGAAACGAGTGGAGTTACCATCGAAGAAGTTGTCGTCTCTGGTGAAACGGAGAATCTCACAGTGAAAGATGAACGAGTCTCTGCAGAGGAGAAAGAAATTGCTCAGAACAAAACAGCAAAGATTGGTGGACCTCAAGTTCTCGCTCTAGGACAAGATGAAAAACTAGAGGATGAAGGTGTCGCCACCTTGAAGCCTGACTCAAGTCAACCCGCAACTGCCACAGAAGTCCAAGCAGAAGAACAAAAGGCAAAGAAAAAGAGGCCCACGGTTCGTGGAAAGGAGAAAGTATCCGAAGATAAAATCCCAGAGGAAAAGGTTGGTGATGTCTCCACTAAAATTGATACAGCCACCGCAACATCGAAAGACATCCCAGTTGAGCAAGTCTCCATAACTCAGGAAGTCCCACTCGCCCGAGCTAAGCCACAAGAGGAGAAACGAGATGAAGGCGCCGGTGAATTTGAAGTACAGGAAGAGAAACCCGCCGTTGCTGAAGAGAAAGAGATCCCAACTATAAAAGCCAAAGTGAGTAAGAAACAAAAGGTCCTTGGTAAAGGGAAACAGGAAGAAAAGGCGGATGAAACAACAGAAGAGCTTCAAATCAAGGATCAAAGCGTCACCGCCAGTGAAGCAGTTGTTCCCGTGGAGAAAGTGGATATTCAACAACAAGAAACCCACACCCTTGTTAAAGAAGAGGTTCTCCAATCCGATGAGCTCTCAGACCTCACCCCTGCAAAACCAACAGAAGCCACCGCCGAAACCAAGGAAATCCCAGTGAAGAAAGCCAAGGTGACTCGAGATCGTTCCCTCGCAAGAGAAAAGACAGAGGAGGAAAAACTCCCTGAAGAAAAACATGGAGAACTAGAAGTTACTGTAGAAACTGCAACAGCAGAGGAGAAAGAAACACCCGAACTCAAGGAGAAAGTCAAAGTAAGTAAAAAGAAAACCCTCGCTCGTGCCAAGGATGAAAAGGAACAATCCGTCGAAGAACAGAGTGGAGATCTTGAAGTGGCCGAAGAAAAACCAGCAGTTGCAGAGGAAAAAGAAGTTCCACAACCAAAGGTCAAAGTTAGTAAAAAGAAGCCACTTGCCCTTGCAAAGGATGAGAAGGAACAACCACTGGATGAAAAGAGTCAAGATCTAGAAATCCCTGTTGAAACAGAAGCCATTGCAGAAGAAAAGGAGATCCCACAACCAAAGGTCAAAGTTAGTAAGAAGAAATCCCTTGCTCTCGGGAAATCCGAAGAGGACAAACCAGTTGAAGAGAAAGTGGATGAACTTGAAACTAAACCAGAAGCACCAGTCACAGCGGAAGAGAAAGAAATCCCTCAACCAAAAGTCAAAGTTAGTAAAAAGAAAGCTCTGGCCCTTGGAAAATCAGAAGAGGACAAACCCGCTGAAGAACAGTTACAAGAACTCGTTGAGACACCAGCAGAGGGCGTCACCGCCACCACCAAAGACATCCCAGAGGAGAAAGTCAAGGTATCAAAAACAAAGAAACTTGCTCGTGCCAAGGATGACCAGGAACAAGCTCCAGAGGAAAAACATGGAGAACTTGAAATCCCAGAGGAGGCGGAAGCCATCGCAGAAGAAAAAGACATTCCACAGCCTAAAGTAAAAGTTAGTAAGAAGAAAACCCTCGCCCTCGGAAAATCGGAAGAGGACAAGCCTGTGGAAGAAAAATTAGATGAATTTGAAACACCTCAGGAGGAAGCCCAAGCCCAAGAGAGTGAAACACCCGAATTGAAAGAAAAGGTCAAAGTAAGTAAAAAGAAGGCCCTGGCCTTGAGTAAACCGGAAGAGGACAAACCCGTGGAAGAAAAGTTGGGTGAACTTGAGACAAAGCCAGAAGCAGGAGTTACAGCGGAAGAGAAAGAAATCCCCGAACCCACCGTCACCACCAAGAAGAAGAAGGTTCGTGGAGCTCCAAAAGAGGACAAAGATGTTGTCAAGGAGGAGAAAACGACGGAACTTGATGAAACTAAAGTCCCTGAGAAACAAGCCAAGGAAGTTGACATCCCCGTGGAAAGTATTAAAGTAACTCAGGACGTTGCCATGGGCAAGGAGAAATTCGTCACAGAGAAAGTTCAAGAAGAAAATCTACACGAAATTCATATTGAAACACCACAGCAGGTCACAGCCAAAGAAACGGACGTCCCAGAGGAAAAAGCCTCTTCAAAAAAGAAGAAGGTTCGAGGAAAGGGTAAAGAAGGTAAAGACTCCCCAACAGAGGAAACTACTGGAGAAATCCCATCTCTATCTCCAGAAGAGGAACAGGTCATCCCCTCTGAAGTTGAATCACCCCTGGAAGTTGAAAAGCCCAAAGTTAGTAAAAAGAAGCCTCGTGGCCTACCTGCTGAAGATGCTGAACAAATCCCAGAAGAAACCACCTCAGAAATTCCAACTGCTCCAGCAGAGGGCGTAACAGCCACTCCCGGTGAAACTCCGCAAGAAGAAAAGGTCAAAGTGTCCAAAAAGAAAACGAGAGGTCAACCCAAAGAGGATAGTGAAACTCCTGTTGAAGAACAAACTCAAGATCTTCCAGCCACAATCACTCAGGAAGAAGAGGCAACAATCGGAGAAGTCCAAACTCCTGAGGAGAAAGTAACAATCAAAAAGAAGAAGACCAGAGGAAAGGGTCAAGATCAAGTGGATGAGGTCACTCCAGAATCCACTCAAGAACTTCCGCAAGAAACTCCAACTCCAGCCGCTGCTCAAGAAAAGGAGGTCCCTGTGGAGTCCGCTACACCTTCTAAACCCACAACAAGGGGTACAGAAAAGATTAGTGAAACCATCACTCAGGAGGAAACTGTCACAGAATTTCTCATCACTCAAAAGGAGAGCGAAACCGCCGTGGTCCAAGAAACACCCGCCCCAGCTGAGGAAGCTAAAGTTAGTAAAAAGAAGAAGGTACGAGGAAAGGGTAAAGAAGCTGAGGATGAAGCGCCAGAGGAAACAACAGGAGAAATCCCACAAGCCACCCCATCAGAGGAAACTGTCACCATCGAAGAAATCCCAGAGACTCCAAAAGCCAAGGTCAAAAAGGAAAAGGCTCGTGGAAAAGGCAAAGAAGAGGAAACTACCCAGCCAGAAGAGAAGGCTGGAGAACTCCCAACTCCAAAGAAAGATGAACCCGCCACCGCCAAAGCCAAGGAACAGGAAACTCCTGAAGAGCAAGCTGAAATAAGTAAAACTATTAGTCAAGCCTCAGGAAAAGAACGAACCACAGAGACCATGGAAGACACCACCGTGGAATTTTCAGTCAAGCCAAAAGAGGGAGAAAAGGCTGTTGAAAAGAAGGAGGAAGCCCCAGCTGAAACGGCCACCATAAAAAAGAAAAAGACGAGAGGAAAAGTTCAAGAGGTTGAAGAGGGCACTCCAGAAGAAATTACAGTTGACATCTCAATCGAACCGGAAGAAAAGGTCACTGCCAAGGAAGAAGAAGTCGAATCTCCCACAGAGTCTGTCACCATCTCAAAGAAAAAATCAAGAGGAAAGGGTAAAGAAGTTCAAGAGGACACTTCAGAGGAAATCACTGTTGACATTTCCATCAAACCAGAAGAAAAGGTCACTGCCAAGGTCAAAGAAATTCCAGTGGAAAAGGTCATCACTACAGAAAGTGTTACACAAGGCACAGGAAAAGAAAAGGTCACCCAGGTCATGGAGGACACAACAGTGGAATTCTCCATCCAACCAACGGCGGAAGAGAAAGCGGAAGAGAAACAAGTCCCCGTGGAGACGGCCACAATTAAAAAGAAGAAAACTCGCGGGAAGGGCAAGGAAGAAGAGGAGGCGTCACCAGAAGAGGTCACTGTCGATATCTCACTAAAGAAAGAAGAACCCGCTCAGGCCACCTCAGAGGAAGTCCCCGAGGAGAAAGTAACAATCACCAAGAAGAAGTCCAGAGGCAAAGGAAAGGAAGTTCAAGAAGATACTACAGAGGAAATCACTGTGGATATTTCCATCAAACCGGAAGAAAAGGTCACTGCCAAAGTCAAAGAAATCCCAGAGGAAAAGGTCACCACCTCAGAAACCGTTACTCAGGGCACAGGGAAGGAAAAGGTTAGTCAAGTCATGGAGGACACAACCGTGGAATTTTCAATCAAACCCACAGAACCTGCAGAAGCAAAAGAACAACGAGAAGAAGTTTCCTCCGAAACACTCTCAATTAAAAAGAAAAAGACTCGTGGGAAGGCAAAGGAAGTGGAGGAAGGTACACCAGAAGAAATTTCTGTAGAAATTTCCCTAAAGAAAGAACCACAAGAGGAACAAGCCACCGAAACTCAGGAGTCCCCTGCAGAAACTATTACAATCTCTCCCAAGAAACGACCTCAAGGACAAGGTGAGGAGCAAGTGAGTGAAACAATAGATGAAACCTCCTCTGAATTCACCGTCAAGGGAAAAGCACCAGAACAAGCAAAGGAGGAAGAAGTCCCAGTTGAATCCGTCACAATAAGTAAAAAGAAGAAGGTCAAGGGTAAATCAAAGGAAGAAACAGAACAAGTGCCAGAGGAAGTCTCTGCAGAAATTACCTTGGAGAAACAACCAGGTGAAAAGGCCACACCCACGGAAGTGGAAGGAGAAACTGCAACAGTTAAAAAGACCAGAGTCCCTGTCCAGGGTAAGCCGGAAGAGGGAGCTGAAAGCATTCCAGAGGAAGCTGCTGCTAATCTCACTGTTGTTAAAACAGTGGAAGAGGAAACTGTTCAACCCATCGAAGTTGTTGAGGAAGTTCCTCAAGTTGTAACAAAGAAGAAGAAGACTCGTGGTACGCCGAAGGAGGATAAAGAAAAACCACTGGAAGAAACTGTTAAAGATCTTGCTGTTGAAAAGCCAGAGGAGGTCACCGCCAAGGTTGATGTTCCAGAAGATGCCTCTATTAAAACAGATAAACCTAGAGTCGTTCCTCTTATTGAAGAACCCGCACCCGAACCTGAAGAGGAAGAAGAAGAGGAACAACCAGCAACATTTAAACTCCCCAAAAAGAAACTCAAGGTCAAAGAAGAGCCAGAAGAGGAAATTACTCTTACAAAACCAGTCAAAAAGGAGGAGGAGGCTGAAGCTGAGACAATCACCATCACAAAAAAAACCGAATCCCAACCGGAAGAAGAGGCTCCCGAGAGTCAAACCCTCACCTTGAAAAAGAAGGGTCCTCGAGAAGAGGTTGAGACCTTTGTACAAGAGGAAATGGTCGTCACTGTCAAGCCAAAGAAAAAGCCCAAGAAGACCGAAGAGGATGAAGCTGCTGCAATCACGATTCAAAGGAAAAAGAGTGTCCCACAAGAAACTCCAGAAGAACCAGAAGCTCAAATCACAATACCTCGAAAACCACAAACAACCGAGGATGAAGCTGCAGAAGAGATCACAATCGTCAAGAAGGCTCCACAAGTCCAACCTCAACCACAAGAGGACGTGAGTGAAGAGGTCACGATCATTAAGAAGGCTCCTGAAGAACAACCTCAGGAGGAAGTTGCTACACAAATCTCCATTAAAAAGAAACGTCCCTCAATCAAAGAATCTGAGACAGAGGACACTGCAACTGCTGTAACTATAACAAGGAGGAAATCCTCTGTTAAACAAGAGCCTGTTGAAGAGGTCACTCAAGAGGTCACCCTCTCTCGAAAATCAGAACCTCAAGAACAACCTCAAGATGAAGAAGTTGCAACTAACATCACAATCAAAAAGAAGAAGAAGAAGTCTGCTGATTTAACTGCTGCTATTGAGGAGGTGAATGAAGAGGTCACTATAGTTCAACAAAAGAAAAAGAAATCCGTCACTCAGGAAGAGGTCTCAGAGGCCCTCACCGTCAAGAAGAAGAGGAAGAAGAGTGTCGCAAAGACGGAGGAAGTTGCTGAACAACTCACAGTCATCCGACCAGCAGAGGATATTAAACAGAGAGAACTTGAAGTTCCAGACCTCACCATCTCCGAAATCGCGGATGATGAACCGGAACAACCGGAAGAAGAGGAAGAGGATTCTGCAGCAACTATTAAGAGACGACCTTCAAAGAAGTCCAAACCAAAGGATGAGTCCGAAGAAGCCACTGATATTACTATCAAGAAGAAGCAGAAGAAGAAGCAATCTATTAGTGAAGAGGTCAGTGAGGAGGTCACTCTCAAGAGGGAGCCAGAGAAACCACAGGAACAGGAAGAACCCTCTGGAGAATTCACTGTCAAGAAAGCTCCTCAACCCCAACCACAAGAGGAGGAAGTGGAAGAGGTCACTCAAGCATTCACCATCAAACCCAAACGACCAAAGCCCATCGTCACTGAAGAGGTTGAAGAGGAAATCACCCTAAAGAAAGAAACTCCTGTACCTCAATCCTACGGAGAGGAATTCGTCTCCGAACAGGTCACCCTAAAACAAAAACGACCTTACGTCAAAGAGGACCTGGATCAGGAAACCATCACTTTGAAACAGGTGGAACAAGTCTTTGAGGACATTGAAGGGGATTACAAGGTCAAGTTGAAGAAGAAGAAGCCTCAACCTTACACTGTGGAGGAGGAGGCAGCTAGCCTGGGTGTAGTTATTCAACCCGAAGATGAGTATGAGCCAGAGGTCATTATCCAAGAGGAAGAGGAGGAGGAAGTTCAAGAACAACCAAGTAGTGTCAACTTACCCCTCAGACGGAAGAAGATCCCACAACCTGCCATCTTCATCTCGGAAGAGGAGGAAGATGAAGTTTATCGGATGGGAGTCAAGAAAACTCCGCAGTATGAAGAGATTGATGAGAGTGCGGAAGTGAGGCTTAAACCAAAGTCCCCTGCTCCCGTCTTTGATGAGGATAGTGCTAGTCTCAGCGTCGTCGTGGAGAAGATCGATCAGGGCATGGCTGGACAAATCATGTTCGCTGCTACCACCTATACTGCTGAAAATAAAGAGTCCATGAACTTGGTCGAGGGTGAAAAGGTCTACGTCTTGGGTAAGAATAAAATACTTTGTATTTACTTTGTTGTTCTTTTATAGCATTTTCATCATTTACTTAATAATTTTTTTAAAGGTCATTTTTCTAAAGGCCATATTTTTTAAATAGTTGATATTTTAAATTTCCCTCACTTTTTCTTATTGTAGAAGCACGTGAATCGGATTGGTGGTTAGTAAAGAAACATCTGACGAATGAAACAGGCTGGGTTCCATCAAGCTATCTCATGACTCCAGAAGAATATAATGAGTTCATGAATAAGAAATTACACGATCGTATTGATAAACTTCCAGTTTTTGATGGTAATAGTAATTCATGCTTAATTTAATCTTTTTTTTTAAATTTGATTTTTTTTTAAATGGAGCTGAAAAAGTTTTGATACTTCTTTACTAAACAATAAAATATCTTTCTGATGTTTTTCTGATGTAGAACCAAAACAAGGAGAAAAGACATTTGCACCCCGCTTCATCAAGAAGATGGAGTCGGTGACTGTGACTGATGGAAGTGAAGTTACGTTCCGATGTGTGGTTGAAGGTTGTCCAAGGCCCACGATCACCTGGTTCCGACAAACACAAATTATTAAGAGTTCCAAGGATTTCGAGGTAGGTATTTTTTCTTTAAAAGGTCGAATTTCTTGTATTTACAGTAGTGTTCAAAAAATAAGTGGAATGTCTATATTTCTCTACTTGTAATAATTACAGATGTTCTTCTCGGATGACGTGGCAACCCTAGTTATTAAAGAAGTATTCCCCGAGGATGCAGGTCAATTCACCTGTGTCATTAAGAATTCCTTAGGTTACGCCTCCTGCTCAGCGGATTTGAATGTAGAAGCTCCACTTTCAGATCATGGTTCTGTTGACAGTACCATCATTTCCAGAATGAGTCTCAGCCGGTAATTTTTAATCTCAGAATATATGAACTTTTGATAAAAATAAAAATTAATCAATAATATTTTCTTATAAAAGAATATGTGCTTATTTTTTACTTTTTTGTTTGAATATTTAAAAAACAGTGAGTCATCGTTAGCAGACATTCTCGAAGGCATTCCACCCACCTTCAGTCAAAAACCAAAGGGTAAAACGGTTGAGGAAGGAAATGATGTTGAATTTGAGGTTCGTCTCGTGGCTGTTCCAGAACCCGACATCCGTTGGTATGTGAATGGTAAACCTCTGGAGGAGAGTGACCGCGTTTCCATCGAATTCATTGCGGATGTTCACATGTACGTCTCCGTGGTGAGGATCAGGAATGTCAACTTGAGTGATGCTGCGGAATTCACAATCATTGCCAAAAATCGAGAGGGTGAAGCCAATGCTTCCTTCACTCTTGAAGTTACCAAAAAGGTAAAAAAGAAAATAAAGTTATTTATCTATCAACCTTTTTCTGAATCAACTAAAGAAACGATTTTAATTACTTAATTTTAAATAAATTTCAGGGTCAACCACCACCCGAGATAATTGAGCCCTTACGTTCCCTCCGTACCAAACCAGGTAGTCCAATTACGTTCCGTACCGTCATCAAAAGATCCACGACCATCACCTGGTACCACAATGGTCAGGAGATCACGAGCAAGAAGAACAGGAAGGATGACGGAGATGTGTTCACCTACGAACTCCCCAAACCCACCCTCAAGGATGATGGTGACTACGTTGTACAAGCGGAAAATCGCTATGGTCGCGTCACTACCAGCGCCACCCTCACAGTCGTTGACTTGGAGCCGGACTTTTTGGAACGACTGGTTGACCTCGAAACCATTGAGAATGAGGATGCCATGTTTAGTGTTCTTTTGAATGACGAGCGGGGCTCCGTCTCTTGGTTCAAGGATGGTGAGATTGTCAAGGAGAGTGAGAGGATTAAATTCATTGTAGAGGGCGCCTGGAGACGACTCCTCATTAAAAATGTCTCGGTCCATGATGATGGAGAATACACCTGCTCCTTCGGAGAGACTGAATGTACTGCCGAATTAAATGTGATTGGTAAGTTTCAGGGTTCATTTCAATTCTCAAAAAGCATAACTAGAAAAAAAGACGCAAAAATTTAAAAAAATATATTTTCTTCCTTCTCATTTTCAGAACTTCCACCTGAATTTGTGACTCCAATGGTGGACGTAACAGTTCCAGTACAGGAGAGGGCAGTCTTTGAAATCGAACTGACAAAGGGAGATGCTCTGGTCCGTTGGTACAAGGATGATGTGGAACTCCAATTTTCCGAACATGTCCAACTTGCCATCGATGGAAAGAGACAGAGGCTCATGATTTACAACTCTGACACAGCCGATGAAGGTGTTTACAGCTGTACTGTCGGTGACCAGAGGAGCGAGGCTAAATTAACTGTTGAAGGTATGATTCTTTTTTTTGCCATTTTTATCAGAGCATTTTTTGAAAAAGAGTGTAAGTTCAAGTGAGAGTTTGAGTGAGATTCAAGTATTTTATTTATTTGTAACTTTATTATTATTTTTTCAATGATTAGAACCCAAAGTTCGATTCCTCAAGAAACTTCCAGAAATCACACATGCCATCAAAGAGACTGACGTAACTTTAATAGTTGAACTTAGTCAAGATGTGGAAGTTACTTGGACATGGTAAAAATTCATAAAAAAATATTAAAAAACTTTTGATAATAAAAAAAACAAGACAAAAATAATATTAAAAAACATGAATCACACTGATTTTTCATTATTATTTTTTTGTGCAGTAATGGAAAGACTGTCAAGTCGACGAAAAAGTACAAAATTGAAAAGACCAAGACAATCCGTAAATTGACCATCAAATCTGTAGAGCTAAATGATCAAGTCGAGTTCTCCTGCGTCTGTGGAAATATGAAGACAACTACAAAGATTAAGATTGATGGTATGTGAATTTTATGACAATTATTACCTTTTTTTAATTTTGGCGGGAAAAATATAAGCCTATTTATTTTTATTTGTACCTTTATTTTTTTTCTATTTTTATTTTCTGAGTAGTAATTGAAAGAGCTCCCAAGATCCTGGGTGTGGAGAAAGAGTACAAAGTGGTTAAAGGACAAGATCTCAATATTGAAATTGAATACGAAGGACTTCCAACACCCACAGTTGAATTCCTCCAGGGATCCAGCCCATTCACACCCGAAAAGAATAAGACCACCGACATTGAACCTACTCGATTCACTCTCAAACTCAAAAATGTGGGCGATGAAGAGAATGCAGAGTATACTTTGAGGATTCGAAATAACTGTGGAGATGCCAGTGCCACCTTTAATATCATTGTTATGGGTAAAATTATTATTTTTATTCTATAATTCTCAGTTTTTTTCACACCAAGAAAGTTCAAAAATTTTTTGCAGTCATTATTTTTCTGTTTATATATAAAATTTAAAAAACTCTTGTTAAAACTTGAAAATTAATTGTAGACCGTCCAAGTCCACCTGGCACACCTGAAATCCTCGAAGTTGGTGATGACTTTGTTGTACTGTACTGGAAAACTCCCGTTTCGGATGGAAACTCCCGAATTTTCAACTACATCCTTGAATCTCATGACAAAGAAGAATTCCTTACGTAATTTTTCATATTTATTTTCATGCAAAATCTAGTCCATTAAAATAATCATAATGATTACTTAAAATTAACAAAATAATATTTGATTCTTTTGTTTAAATTTTTAGATGGAATATCGTCAACTCAGACTTCACCATTGAGGAGACGACCTATAAAGTTACCAAACTTAGAACAGATACTCAACTCATGTTCCGTGTTTCTGCCGTCAATGTAAATATTTTTTCATTTTGTGTTTCATATAATATTTTTATGTTATTCCTGATACAAAATTACATAATGTTTTCTATGCTGATTTTAAATTGTGTATTTTTGTATTTTTGCAGGAGGTGGGAAAAAGTGATGTTTCCAATAGTAGTCGCTACGTCAAAATTTGTGTTCCCAAAGATCCTGAACCACCAGTGGTTGTTGAGGGTCTTAAAGACGTCACAGTTGGACCTGGTAAAAGAGTTGAACTCACTTGTGTCATCCGCGGAGTTCCTAAACCGGACATTAAATGGTTCAAGAATGGCAAAGCTATCAAGGGAAATCTCACGTATGAAAATAATGTCGTTAGATACGTCATCAATGAGACGACTGAAAATTCTGGTGGTGTTTTCCTATGCCAAGCCTCAAATGCAAGTGGAAGTGCTGAAACCTCTTGTGTACTCACCATTCAAGGTAAAATTAATTTCTTATTAATTTTTTACTTCCAAAAATACTTGCAACAAAAAGGTACAAAAGTTATTACATGTAGATGACTAATAACTATTATTGTTGTTTTTGATATTTATTTTTATAGAAACTCCTGATGTGATCCTTCGAGACGAGTCAATGGCTAGTCAAAAATTGAGTCTGAAATCTCAGTGGAAGATCGAAGCAGAGCTTCGTGGTTATCCAAAACCAACGGTGCAAATTTTCAAAGATGACGAGTTGATCACGGACTACAAATCTAGAACTGTGATTTACATTGAAGAAAAATCCATTAGTATAGCCATCTATTCCCTCGAGTCTGTTGACACGGGCTCCTACTCAATTGTGGCTGAAAACTCATGTGGATCCAAAACACAAACCGTCAAACTCCGTGTCGTCGGTACGTTTCATTTCTCTACATTTTATACTTTTTTTGTTATGATTTTAGAGTTTTGTTTTACTGATGAACTGATTGTGAGTTGTGAATTATTGTGAGTTTATAAAATGTGAGTGTAAATGTATTTATGTGTGTGTGAAAAAAAAATGAGCCTTTGTGCTTTATTTGTTTGTGTACATTGTACATATTTCTCATGTCTTATGTCTGATATTATCTTCATCTTTCACTGTGTATTTTTCATTACCTGTCTGTGTGTAATGTATAATGTATCATAAAATGTAAAGTTTTATAAATATTATGTGTAAATATGTCTATGTATTTGTGAAATTTGTGATTGTGGTTGACCCTTGTGTCTCTTTTTGTCTCTCTGTCTTTTGTTACCTCTCTCCTGTGTTTGAATAAACTTGCGACTACACAAATAAAAATTATAGATGATACGAGAAGACGCAGTGCGTACAATGAGGAACCTGGTAAGTTTCATACCTTTGTGAAATGTGAACATTGCTTTACATGTCATCCTTTTTTCTTCGACGTTTAAAAAAAGAATATTCAATTGTGATCTATTTGTGATATTTACATGTTTATGTTCCGTGTTTTATTATGTGTTATTTATTATTTATTGTATTTTTGTTACTGTATTTTATAAAGTTTTTGTCTCAAACATTTAAAATTTTAATGCTGTTTCAATTCTCAATCTAAGATTGTAAATTATGAGCATTTTCTGTATTGTGAAGAATCTTTTGATTCTGATTTTGCTACATATTTTTTATTTTTACACACTATTTCCATTTTTAGGGATTTTTGTCATTTTTTTTTTGTTTCGTTTTTAGTTTGATTACTTTGTGTTCTTTTTTCAGTGCTTATGTTACAAAGTTGTTTTTACTCTGTGTATATTTTCTATTTTGTATTTTAAATTTCGAATTTTAATGTACAGAGTTCAGTGTTTTGAATTTTGAATCATTTGAATTTTTTTGTAACATGAACTGATTTTTATATTTTTTTTAGCAAAAACAAAAAGAAAACGTAATTTTTATCAGTTTTCCAAATTTTTTCTAATGTACTGAAAAACAGCTTCTAATTGAATTTGACTCTATAAATATTTTCAGATAAACCTAGTGCACCTGAGGCAATTGTAATTAAGAAAGTAGAACAGTCTAGTGTAACTCTTGAGTGGAAACCACCGCTGGACGATGGTGGACTGGACATTTCCAAATATTCTATTGAAAAGAAGGAACCTGGAAAAGATGTGTGGTCTAAGGTAAAACTATTTTATAATGCTTTTTTTTAATTCATGTTATAGCTTTTCATTTATCATATCATTTCATTCAGGAATAAATTGATTTCAAATTAAATCTCTTAATTGTCTTGATTTCCCTTTGTTTAGGTTGCGGATGTGGATGGAGAGATTACTTCCTATTGTGTTCAAAAGCTCATGGAAGGTGCCGAGTACATGTTCCGTGTGTCCTGTGAAAATCCAGTGGGTAAATCCGACCCAAGGGAATCCAAACCCGTCCTCATTAAGAGTCAATACGGTAAGAATTGTATAAAAAGTACAAACTTTTAATCTCAAAAAGATCCTAGATACTTAATTCTAATAATTCAACTAATTAAAATGTCTTTTGTTCTTATCTACAATCTACAGATAAGCCAAGTACACCTCGTGCCCCATTGGAAGCCCTGGGCATGACAGACACCTCCCTCACCCTCAAGTGGACAGAACCAGAATCAGATGGTGGATCTCCTATTACTCACTACCTCGTGGAAAGACGAGAACTGGGGAAGAAAGCATGGCAAAAGTGTGGAGAAAGTTCACAGACCATCCTCGAAATCACCTCTCTCAAAAAAGAGGTTTCATATCATTTCCGTGTTAATGCCTGGAATGGTCAAGGAGCATCTCCATGGCTCGCCCCTGAAGAACCCATTGTCATTGGAAAGAAAATCAGTGAGTTTTTTAAAAACATGTTTGATTTTTGTTTACACTTTTTCAATTATTGTTGATGTGTAACTTTAAATATTTTCTATTTCCTCTTCTATAAAAATTCCAGCTCCTCCATCTCAAGTGACGAATTTGACTGTGACAAACGTGACCAGTCGAAGTGTAACACTACAATGGGGACCACCCAGAAGTACAGGAGGAGCAGAAATCACCAGTTACATAATTGAAAAGAAGAAGGCTGATTCAACATGGGAGAGAGTTATTACTCTAGAAACTTCTGTGACGATGCATACGGTTGTGAATCTCAAGGAAAAGACACAAGTTATGAGGGTAGCTGCGGAAAATCCAATCGGATTGGGACCATGGACTGAAACATCAACAATCCAACTCAAAACACATGCCAGTATGTTCAAAATTCAAAATTTACACATTCTATATTTATGAATTTATGCACAATGTACATGTATGAATATGGGCTAAATTTTACAATGATTAATCTCTCTATTTCCAGCACCACCTTCCCCTCCCACCGCACCTTTGGAAATGCGGCAAATCGGCTCAAGTCTGCAGGTCAACTGGGGAATTCCGGAATCAGATGGTGGAGCTCCCATTTTGGGCTACACCATTGTTGTGCGAGACTGCAAGAAAACCATGTGGATGGAAGTCGGACGAGTCAAGTCGGAATACCAATCTTTTACTATACAGGAACTACAGGTATGTTTTTTTGTCTACAAAAACTACAAATTCTGTTTAAAGATGAAAAATAATGTAAAATTAATAATAAAATTCTGTTTTTGTAGGAAAACCACGAATATCATATTAGAATTATGGCTCGCAACGAAATAGGTACGAATTTGATAATTAATACAGTAAATTTGATAATAGTTATAAAAAGATGATACTTTTATACGCAGTGTAAATCGCGTGTACTCATAAATTTTTTTCTTTCATTAATCCATTACAGGTTTAAGCGAGCCTTTAGAATCCGAAGATCCATTCAAAATGACACGGCCCACCGGTAAAAAACTTGACTTTAAAAAAAATTCTAATTTTCTCAATTAAAATATGAATCAATGAATGCTTTCAACTTTGTTTTCTCTTCCTTTTTTTTCTTTAGACGTTCCGACGAGAGACGTCCCGACAACCTCCGCTGGAGATCTCACAGAAAAAGATTTGAGTATTACGGACACAACAACGTCCTGGATGCGAAGTGCGGGAATGGACGCGGACATCAACTACTACTCCCGCTCTGCCCTCTTACGGAGAAATGAGTATTTCTTCTGCATCTGGCATTATGCCAAGGATTTGTTCAAATAAACTAACGAATGCTGCTGATGTTACTGCTGCTGCTGCTGATCTACGAATAACTGATGCTGCTCTCGTTAGTTTTGCTGCTACAATTATAATATTCTTACACGATATAACGATAATAATTTTAAATATCATAGAATATATTATAGGTTGATAAATTATACTGTTTCATATTATTATACTATAAAGAAACAAAGAAACGTGCTATATTATATTATTATTATATCTAAAAAAAATAATACTCGAATTATATGTTATATGAGTTTAGAGTATGAAATATAAAGTAAAAACAAGCTCATGATACAAAACCAAAGAAAACTGATAATCGATAATTGATAAATGATAATGTACATAATATAGATAGCTAATTTTATTGAAAAGTACATGATGTTATATTATATATTATATATATGTAGAAATGTATATAATACATAGAAAGAGGAGAAAAAAAAGCTCTCAAAGAAAAGATGATGAAACAAAAGATGATATTATGTTGTACATATTATTATTATTATTATTATTCTTATTATTATTATATGTTATATGAGTAAATACGATTATTTTATTCTTATCTTGTTGCCATATTGTATGTTATGTTATATTATATTATGTTATGTTTTATCTTATTACGTAATGTATTATGTTAATTCTAATTTTAGTACTCCTTTACCCTGACTCTTCCTCTATAATATAAAAAATATAATATGTACTTAATACTTATGTAATGATAATATAATATATATATAAAATACTTTCTCTCTGTAAATATTTACCCAGATACCTTCTACACCTAACTCCATACTCCATAAGATGTAAGATATAATAAGATAGAATAGAATAGAATAGAGTAGAATGTAGATAATATATATAGATAATATAATAATATACTTATGTGAGACGATAGTATTGTATAATTTTGTGTATACATATGTATGTATATATATTTGTTTTGTTGTTGTTGTATTCTACTGCTGCTGCTGCTGTGAAAATAAAAGAAAAAAATATGTATATATATGTATGTATGCAGGAAAAATAAAGGAAATTATATATGTACTATCGACAATGTTTCGTTCTTGTGTCTCTTTTTTTCTTCTTTCACACTCGCCATTCACCATCATCATCATCTTGCATCGTGCATAAATACTAAAACTGCTATAGTATACACTATACAGTGTACAGTGTACAATTTGCAGTATTTCTACTTTCTACCTTCTCCAACTGTACACTTTATGTGTGTTTAGTGTGTAGCTTTTCCTTGTCACATTTTATTTTTAGGTTTTCATCCTCATCCTCGCGTCTCTGTTCATCTCGCCCTGCTCATCTCATCTGGTGTCTTTCTGTGTGTGTCTCTGTCTCTTTTTGACTCTTTTACATATGAAAATCCATGACTGTACACTGTACAATATATGCATGTTTTATGTTTTCTCTCAAAGACTGTTTACATATTCAACATCCAATTCAAACCAAAGCAAAATGTATAGAGTATAGAGTATAGTGTATAGAGTATAGAGCGTAGACCCTCAACGAATATATCTACTTTTGTATTCAGTATTCAGAGTATTCTTTATACTTTTTCCCATGTCTTTTTTTTCATGTGTGCATTCCGTTTCCATTATTTCCTCTCATTTTTCCTCTTCATTTCTTATATTTTTTCCTATCCCTGAATTTATTTTACCTCTTTATATTTTTCACATGTCCTGTGTGTTTTTTTGTCATTCTTCAATCTTTCCATGTCATAATATTATGTAGTTTAGGATTTCGGATTTCGGATTTTGAATCCTCTTGTCCTACCTTGTGTAAACCTGTTTTATACCTGTGCTCTGTGTTCTGTGTGTAAAGAGTAAAGAGTGAGAATGTGTGTGTGTGATTTTTCCTAGAAATTTGTGTTTTTTTTGTTACCTACTACCCATATGTACACATCAAAATGTACAATGTACATAGGTTAAGTGTTGTGTCATGTTGTGTTATGTGTTTTGAGGGTGAGAGCATGACCATTACATAAAATTTAAAATTCAAAATGACTTGGTAGTTGAAACAAACAACAAAATAATTTATACTTAAAATGGGGAATCAAAATAGTACGAAGCAAAAGAAAAATATTTACAAAGTCCCTCCTGGAGCAGGTATAAAAAAATACTACTTTGCTATAAGTCGATATTTGTTTTAATTTAATTGATTTCATGCATAATTGTCAATATGTACAATATTGAAACATGACAACATGACATTTTCTTTTTCAGACAAACCAAGTCCTCCCGGAACCCCGACTGTTGAATTTATTGGTGAAAATGTCATGGTGCGATGGACAGAGCCTAAATTTAATGGCGGATGTCCAATCATGGGTAAAAAAGCATAAAAAGAAAAAAAATATAAAAATAATTATTATTCTAGCTTGTTTTTGAAATGTCGTCTCAACAAAATAGAATTACAAAGTGTTTTTGTTTGATATTTTTAAAGGTTACGTTCTCCAATTCAACCGAGTTGATGGGGGTGATTGGGAATCGTACAGAGTTCAAGGGACAGAATGTTTGCTCAAAAATCTGGAAGACACCTTTGTATTTCGTGTTGTAGCGGAGAATTTGGTTGGGTATTCAGAACCTTCCGAGACGAGTCTTCCCGTGTCATTTGAATTCTCAGAACCTGTCCTCCTCGTTCCTCTTAGTCCACTGACACAAGCCATGGAATTTGAGAGAGTGGAGTTGAACTGTCGGATTTGGGCAATGCCAACACCGGATGTCGTTTGGTATCTCAACGGCGAGGAGCTTCAGAAGAATGAACGGATCTCCATGCAGTCCGATGGCATTGATTATAAACTTATTTTTAGTCATATTAAAATCTCGGATGAGGGAGAAATTTCTGTACATGCAAGAAATATGCTTGGGGAAATACAAACGTCAGCCAGAATTATTGTACAAGGTCAGTTGTCAGTTGTCAGTAATCACTAATCACACTAATACTTTTCATGGTTCCTGAGGTTTTATCATAACTTTTTCAATGATTTTATTTTAATTTTTTCAGCACCACCTCGAATTCGTGTACACAAGAACTATGAAGATGGAATCATTTGCAGAGTTGGAGAAAGCTTACGCCTCAAATTTCAAATTTCTGGAATGCCAAAGCCTGAAGTTCATTGGTATCACGAAGGTGAACCTATCCAAGGGAAGATCAACACACAGGTACATTTTGAATTTTACTTATTTCTGAAAATATTTTTAAATTATACCTTTTTTGGAAATGGCAATAATTTTTACTTTTTGATCAAGTACAGGAAATTGGTGATGTTGCCATTTTGAATTTGGAAAATGTAACACGAAGGGATGCTGGAGAATGGACTATAAAAATTGAGAATGCCATCGGAGAGGATGTTGGCCATGTTTTGGTTACAGTAACGGGTAAATATAATAATCTTAATTAAATATTGGAACATTAAAGGGTGAAAAGTGAAAGTTTTAAATTATTAACTTTTTCTTCTTTCGTTCTGAATAAACTCTGGTTTAAATGAAAAGATATTACTTTCTTTTTCATAGATAGACCAAAAGGTCCAGGTCAACCAACTTGTATTTTACTTCCTGATAATTCAGTTGTTTTGGAATGGGATCCAAATGAAGATGACGAAGTCAATTGCTATGTGGTTGAATATTTTCGGGTGAGCATATGGTTTCCAAGTTATTACTTTATTTTTTATTTTACATATAAAGTCTTTAGTTTTGTATAAAAAAATTAATTAAACTTTCAAAAAATAGGATGGATGGGGAGTTTGGTTAAAAGCACTGTCAACGAGGAATCGAGGTTGCAAAATTCGAGATTTAATCCCTGGATCCAAATACAAATTTCGTGTCAAAGCGGAAAATCACTTTGGGATGAGTGATGGCGGAAAAGAATCCGTTCAGATTTTTATACCCGACTCTAATAAAGAACAAGGGTGGGGATTTTGCTTTTTATTTTTTAAAGTTGGATATGTTTAATGTTTACTTTCACCTCTTACTTTCTTCCAAGTTGTTCTTTGTCATTTTAAGTTCTAGTATTTTTATATATTTGTATACGTTTTTAATTTTGATTATGATTATATGATTTGGGGATTTAATTATGGATACAGTTCTGTCATGTCATCTATTCAAGAAGATGAATTTGAAGCCAATGGTAAATCTATAACTTTACATGATAAATTATACTGTATTCTGTAGTTGAAAAAAATAATAAAACATAATCCTGTACATTGTGAATAATACTTTTTTCAGAAAAGAGCCCTGAAAAAATAATCAAGATTAACCAACCGTATTCATCCAAACTACCAACATTTGGTTTGTAAAACTTCTATTTCACAATGCATAATATAATACTGTGTAAAATGATGAATGCAACAGGTGTCATAAGTCATAAGACGTAAACTATTTTTTTTAAATATTTTCCACAGCTTTAGCTCCAGAGGAAGAAGGCGAAGAAGAAGAAGAGGGACGAACTAGTAAATCTATGACTAGTAGAACAAATGATATTTACAGTTTGAGTTCTCGTTTAAAACCAACCAAAGATATCAGGAGTGAGGCGACTAATAATATTAAAAGATTCACTCCTAGTCCAAAACGAAACATTTCTCCAGGTACAAATAAAACTACCATATCCCATAAAACTATAGTACATCTGTATGTGTAATACATAAATAATAATATCTACAAAATAACGTGTCCACTTTTTCTAGATTTATCCACCGAGCCTCTAAACAAATATAAAGAGACTCCAAAAAAATACAGAGAATCACCCAACATTTCCATGAACGACATCGAGGACGAGGATGTACAACCAGAAATTAGAAAACGCCCAAGACAGTTTATCAGCAATGATTTAGTAAAAGGTAACTAACTAAACAATTAACATCCCTTATATTTTGTTATTTGCATGCCTTGTTTTGTTTTGTAATTATGTCTGATTTTTGTAGAGGAAGCATTGCGATTTGGCGAGGAGAAAGTCGGAGAAAGCAACAGAGTAAAGGAATCAATCCGAAGCGCACCGCCTACAGAACCAACCACCAAGAATTTAATCAGCCGTAATCAAATAATTGGAGGCCAAAGGTCAAAAGAAAATCCACTATCTTCTACACCCTCCACTTCATCCTCTTCCATCGGCAAACCAGGTACATTAATCAATTATTATGTTATGTGTTCAACATTGAAAAATATGAAATGCATAATAATTATTACCAGAATCTTTTTTTATGTATTCTGTAAAAATAATAATTAAAAAAAATGGTTTTTTCATTTATTTTTTGCTTCTATATAGAATCAAAAGACCGATTTGAACATTATGCTGCAACTTCGAGGCCCACCAGAGGTAAAAGAATGTCTTATTGTAATTTTATATGCTTGAATTTTTATTTAATTGATCATTATATGATTTTGAGTATTGTAATAATTATTCCAAATTTGTTATGATTTTATAGGATATGACAGATTTGAAAAATATAGAAAGGATACGTCTAAATCTGATCACAGCAGCAGCAGTTATTCGAGAAATGTACTTGGTAAGTAAATACATACTAAATATTACGCAGCTCGTGCAAAAATTACTGCTTGTACTTCTTGTTCCGTTACAATATTAACTTATGTATAATGCATAAGAACAAGTAGAATTCATACACGATTCGTGTGCTACTCTTGAACCGTTTGATGCATATGAAATGTCTTATTTGAATGATTTTTGTACTACATTTTTATTACATGTACCACGTACAACGTACAATGTACAATGCACAATGTATGTGATCCTCTAATGAATCTCTTTAACTGAGCAGAATCGAGTAATAACAAGGGGCAGACTTCTTCAGTGGACGATTTGACACAAGGTTTGAATTCTTCTTTGTCATCTCTTTAATCTTTTCCCTCACACATGTACACCGACATGTATCTACTTTAGCATCACCCAAACTCTTTCGCTTTCCTCCTGTTTTGTGTTTGTTGTCTTCAATTTAAGGTTTAAACTGCACTTTAGAAAAGTAGACACAGAGTGGTAGCTGGTAGAATCACTTGACTCGTATATGATATATTACATATGATACATATTACATATTACATGTATCTTTTTCACTCTCTCTCTTCTTTTCTTTACTATATTCTCTTTATACATGCATGTTTTATGTTTTCTAGGTATGCATGCACTTATTGGCTTACTTAATGTTTAATGCAAAGAAATAAAGGCCGCCTTTACAAAACATTCACAAATTTTTCACAGACAATCTCCTTCTCTCCCTGATCCTCTTTCTCTCTCTGTGTCTGTCTGTCTCTGTGACTCTTCTCTCTTCTCATAACAGAACATGGTGGTGTACATGCTGAATGTGTATCGCGTGTGTAATTTGTAAGTCAGATAAGTACTTAACTGATCTTCAGACTATGCACACAAAAAAATAGAGCCCATGAGATCCGCTTGTACGATTTCGAATTCGGATTTCGGTTCTGGCGACAGTCTCGACGACTATGTAAACACTAAACACACACAAACACATTACATATGTACATACGTATTATGTAGAATGTATAATGTGAAATGTACATGACTTGTATGAGCAAAAATAAAGAACGCGGACGAGGAACGTGCAACAGGCAGGGAAGTAGAAAAAAGAAAAATAAACCAAACAAAGAAGCAATTCTAAGAGACAGACAGACAGAGAAAGAGAAAGACAGAGAGAGAGAGAGAAATGTTGTATCGTCAAAACATTTGTGTTTTCCAAAAGCCAGCAAAAAGAGAAAGGAATGAACATTTTTTTTATTCTTTCCCATCCAATGTCATGCAAAAGTAAAATACATAATCACTTATGCAATTTATGTTATACTCGAGCCTATTTAGCAAAAATGTGTATTAATTTGAACATTCTACACAGTATTATTAACCAATCATAATAATAAATTAAAATAATTGGTCACGCTTTTTGAACAATCCCAGAGATACCAGATAACAGATAATTATACAATATTATACATTTTACATTATGTACAATGTACAGTTGAATGTTGATAATGAGGATTGGAAAATTTTCCATCAATTAAAACTCCAAGCTAAAATTTATATGTAAAGTTGAAACTATACATTATACACATTGTTATTCTTTTAATTGTATGGTTATGTTAACAGCATGTTTTTACTCTTGTTTTTTTACTTTGTTTTTTATGCTCTGATACTTGTTGTAGAAAATTGTGATTTTCCATTCCTCTCTCTCTCTATGTGTTGCTCTAAATAATTTTTCTCTATAATATTATTTCATGTGTAGAGCATCGTTACTTGATCGTGGAGGATGGTGGTAGTGACGAGGATGAAGATGACTATGATGAAGATGTAGATTTTGTGGTGAGTCAGTTGGTGGTTCCTGTGAAAAATGGGAATGTGAAGATTTCCACAAGTTTTGACAATGGGAGTGTCTCGGCGTCTTCAGTGAAATCTTCCATGGATGACTTGTCTTCCTCCGCGGATGCTCTCAATCAACAGCATCACATTCATAGTTACAGTCCACATCAGCGTCAACATCAACATCAACATCAACATCCACTGAATCAAAGGAGTAGTAGTAGTGGCATCGGGCTGAGTAGTAGTAGTAACAATAGTCGTATTAATACTCCTGATCCTTATCATCCGAATCAACATCAACATCCACCTAGACCTTCCAGTCAACAGTCTTCTACAGGTTCTGGAGGCGGAAGTCATACGAATCTTTTACAATCTCTCGCTGAATTCACACACTCTCATTCATCCAAAGGTAATCTAGCGGAAAGGAGCTTCTCTATGAATAGGGGTGCTTCACCGACGCTTGAAGATGAGGATGCTGAATATTTTCTAAAAACATTTACTAAAAGTCAAGAGCAGTACTCAAGAGTCAGCCCCACTCCCAGTCCCACCCCCAGTCGTAGTAAATTTAATTTCAACAGTGCAGAACAAGCTGATAAAAAAGAAGCGGAAAAAGCAACTTCTTCTTCTTCTTCTACTGCAAACTTGAAGAATAAGAATGGTGAATCTGAAACTTCCCTCTCCTCAACTTCCCCAACTAACTGGAACTGGAACTGGCCTACAACTGGTATAAAGTCGCGTGTAGATCAAATCACCGTCCTCTGTTTCCTCCTTCTTTTGAGCCCATTGTTATTAATGAATGTGTACACATTTCTATTATTCTGTTTCCTATTGATTAAAATGACATTCATGTAAAAGAAAAAAAAATAGAAGGAGAAGAAGAAGAAGAAGCAGAAGAGAGAATGGATGGGAAATTTATTATTTTTTGCATCTATACATATTATATGCATATACATTTACATTGTACATAGACAACGACACGTAAAATCCATACCTATAAATATGTATTTATGGGTTACCCTTTCAATGTTTGGCCGAGAAATTTTAATTTATTTTTAGACTCCACTTAACTACAAAACTCTTTCTCTCATCTTACTCACTCACTCACTCTCTTCTTTACTATCATCATCATGTTGATGTTTTTGATGATGATGCTCTAGTAGCTCGTACTATCTATCTGTGTACTATGTATTCCTCATATTATTATTATTATATTAGTTGAATTTCAATTCATAGATATGACATTCAAAATTCAAAGTCTAAATACTAAATACACCATTTTACTTTTTACTATTTACTATATACCTTTAGTAACTATTAACTAGCTATTCTATCTATACTTATACATATTATTACAATATAATAGTCCTAGTTTAAAAATATATATAGGAGCATTATATATTATTATTATTATTATTTTTATTATTTTCCTGTTTCAAGGGAACGGAGAGAGCATCAAGCATCAAGAAAATTAGAATGAGATTGAGAATGAAGGAGAGAGAGAGAGAGAGAGAGAGAGGTAGAGAGAAAGAATGAATGTGCGCATTGCAGACAGTCATTCCAATTTACATATATATATATAGATAGATAGATAGACAGTATGAAATATACGTTTGTATTTTTTTTTTTGCTGGTTGGTCTTGCATTTTTCGAGAGCTAAAATTAGAGATGAGGATCAACAGCTGTAACCTAAATTATACAAAAGTGAGACGATTGAAAAGAGACAAAACGAAACCGAAAGAGAAAATGAGAAATACATACTACACACTACATGCTATGCTTGATGCATGATACTGGTACACATTACACATTACATAGACTTGCAGAATGTAGAATGTAAGGAGAAGAGAGAAGAGCAACAAGACGACGATAGAGAGAGTAGCAAAGAAGAAAAACAAGAAGAAGAAATGGTCCTGTAACTACTCGTTTTTTTACGACTACACTTTTCCTCCAAGACTCGAAGTCTTGGAGTCGAAACTTTTTTTTTCTATCTTTCCTTTTCTTCTTTTTTTTCCAATGGGATCCAAGTGCTGTAAACCAGAGGACAAGTAATAATACATAATACATAGATAAATGCACACATTCATACATACTAAACGTATCTACAGATTACCGAAGAGCGTTACAGTACATTTGAAATATCATTATTATTATCATCATATACCACTCGTATTTTTTTATTATTTATTTTTCTCCTCAAGAACAACAGCAGTTTCCAGCAGTGTGAGAATGTGTGTGTGTGTTGTATTGAATTGTGTATAAATATGTACATGTCGAGATTTTTATTTTGTACATGCGAATACTGACGAGGGGGTGAGAGAGGGAAGATTTTTTCCATAATAGTTACCCTGTTGCCCAAGAAGAAGAAGAATATAATATATAATTGTTTATTAAATTTTCTATTCAAAATATTTTCTTCCTGTTTTCCTTCAATAGTTAAAGATTAATAAGAAGAGGCGAGATCAATAATAATCATTGTTATTAATTTATTTATTGGAATTTTTGTATGAAAAGTTTTTAAAAAAATCCGTGTGTATATAGTGTGAAAGGAAAAGCTCCGTTCCATTCAGTTCAGTTTCAGTTTCAGTGTATTTTCTCTCTCCTTGGAAGTTTTTTGTAAAGTATATCCTCCTCTGGTCGCGTGTGTGTAAATTTTTAAATCAGTCAATTATTGGTGAAAAATAATCAGTTTTTTCTTTGTTTCATTCTCTACTCTCTACACATTCTCCAGGAAATATCTACAATCTACAATATCAAAGTATTTTACATAATTATAATAATCTACACACTCTGCATTCTGCACATTAAAACTACTGTTGTTGTATTTTTTTTGCTGGAAATTTTTTTGTGCTTTGATATTTCAAGTGTTTTTGGTGTTCCTCTTCAGTCAATCAATCATTTATTTTTAAAAGTTGTGTGTGCTGTCATTTTTTTTTGTTCTACATAGTTCATTTGTTCTTGAACTTGTGTTGTATAAATATATTATTTTTGTTGTGATTTTTCCCCTGTAGGATTTACAGTGACGTAGCACGAATCAATGAGCAACAAAGACAACTTTTGAATAATCATAGTCCATTAAATAATATTAGTAGTGGTGAAAGTGGTGCAAGTGATATTGATATTGATATTGATCAAAATCACCATCATCATCCCCCTCTCAACAATACAAGATCGGTACTGCTTGGTCAGCAGTCCACAGTACCGGTCATTATGACCGAAAATGTATCCGCGCCTGAATTTACCAAAGAACTTGGAGAATATACTTTCAAAGTAAATGGCAGAGCTAAAATCTCTGTCAATATTCAGAGCTATAACTCTGAACTCAAGGTGAGTCATGAAAAATAGGTATACAAAAATGTGATTCTTGTGTAATTGTTATTGTGTTATTATTCTATTTTTACTTTCAAAGTATTTGTAATTTCAAACTGTGTTTTCAGTTTTTATAGTGAAAGTTTCAAAAAATGTGGGTTTTGTAAAAAATTTAGTTCAAAAAGATCAAAATCAATAATATTTTATCCTCTACAACCATTTTATTCTGTAACTATTTTTGTATTATTATTATTATTAGATTTTTAAGTACTGCTTCATGAAAAGCTATTTTTCATATATTTAAATCCAATCCAGGAAGAACAAAAACAAAGTGTATTAAAAATGTATTACAAGGACTGAAAGTTGAAAATCAAATAGATGAATTTTTAATGTAAAAATAGATTGGACAAATTATTACACTTTAATGATGTTTGTTTAAAAAAATGATTATTTCTTAAAATTCAAATGTATGAATAGGTGACTTGGTTTCGAAATGGAAAGAAATTGGACCCCTCGACGGATCCTCGACTTCATTATTCAGTGGAAAATAGTAAAAATACAAATAATAATGGTGCTCAAACACATTGCCTGAACATTCTTCAAGTACATGTAGACGATGAAGGGAAATGGACTGTGATTGCAGAAAATATCGGAGGGAAAAGAACCTCACATGGTTCAATAAAATTATTGAGTAAGAAATCTTCTAAGCTTTTTTTATTGTAATCTTCTGTAATATTTTGTTCTGTAGTATTTAGTTTTACTTCCATCTTTTATACACAGGTAATAAGTACCTATATGATGTAAAAAAAAGTTCAATCTCTATTGTAAGTTTTTACATATCATAGAGAGGAATAGAGA
>JABASP010000911.1:0-37977 GCA_019776565.1 Sminthurinus signatus | reverse complement strand
AAAATGACCTCGATATTCGAAATCAGCATAAAAAACTACGTCGGATAGGGTGGGTGTCAACTCGGAACTTGACCGGCACATAAAAGATGTCCATTGTTAGAATAAAATTTGTAGTGGAATTTTTATGTGTGTAGTGTGTGCAGTGTACAGTGAGAAAAAGTACTGTGTGCTCAAAATTAATATTAATAATTAATTATTACATTAAATTTATAAGTAAAAATGTGGATGTGAAAAGGTGAATCAGCGTCAGAGTTTTGTGTGTTAAGAGTAAAAAGAAGAGATACGATGGAAAATCTGTGGTGCTGATCCTGTCAAAGGAAATAAACCGTTTGGTTTCAGTGAATACCGGTAAAGGAAATTGAAATTCAAAGACAAATGACTTTATTATTGACGGTTGACGCGTCGCTTATTCTTTTACCAAAAGTATCAGTTTCAAGTACCTAAAAAAATATATATCCTTTTGAATTTAGTACGGCATTTTATCATTTATTTGAAATTGAAATTTGCGCTTTGCGTTTGACGTTTGACGTTTCGAGTTTTAGTTTTGGTCATGTTATTGACTTTTTAAGATTCAAGTTTTACTTTCAAGTCTGAACAACAAGTTTAACAATGAGCAAATAATACAGCTGCGGCTGTGACTGTAAGATTCTGAGTTGAGAAACAGTGACTAATTATTCCAGTTATTAAGTTGATAAGCTGTCGCCTTTCGTTTCGCTTTCCATCAATGGACAACGGACATTCCTAATCCTAAATATCCTATCAAAGCTTTTTATCAATTTTTTCTCAATAAAAAAAAGTTAACAAATTTTTAAAGGGGATGCAAAAAAAAACAATGTTTTGACCGTTTCAAAATTTGGTATTTGATAAGAAAAAAAGCTTTTCTTTTTCTTCCTATTCAAAACTCAAAAACGCTTTAAAAAACAATTTGAATGGAAAAAATACAAATGGTTTGTTTTTTGTTGCCATTCATGTAGTGTGAAATTTCTTATTATTTATTTGTTTATGAATTTATGCATTTTTTGTAGTTGCTCACCATGTAAGGTTCAACATTGAACATTCCACATTGAAAATTCAAAGTATGACTACAAAAGTCAAAATATAGCTAAATTATTAATATTATTAATTCCTTGTACGTACTTTGCTGTTTACAATTTCAATTTCACGATTTACACATTAGAGTTTACACTACCAATTTATTGTGTATTGTGCTTTGTGAATGGCATGAAAATTGAAAATCATGATAAAAAAATAAAAACCCTTGTTATTCCGTCACTATTCAAGTGAAACCTCCCATCTCCCATCTCAACGCTCAATTGAATAAAAAAAACGTGTTTCTTGTTGTTTCTGATAAGCAATTTGCAATTGCTATTGCAATTGGTATGTACATTGGGACTAAAACTAACGACTGGCTGAGTCACAGCTCACAGCCGGCCATTAGCATTACACTTTACATTACAAGTTTGACCATATAGAGAACAGAGACATGGAATTCCTTTCATCCGCAGTCTCACTTTTCCCTTTATGCACAAGAATCAAGAAGGAAAGAAAAACAAAAAGAACCAGTTGAGAACATATTGTGTGATATAATATAATATCTTTTTTGTGGGGATGTGACGCAGCTTGAAGCTTGAGAGCTTGAGAACGTGCATACTTTTGCGACTGGTAAAAGTACAGTATTATTCAGACAAAAGACAAAGGAGACAAACGACAAAAGTATTGGATATTTAAAAAAATGAGGGTTGTCTAAGATAAAACATAGGAGCAGCTTTAAATGTAGACTTGCATCTCTTTTCTTGTCACTACATTCTTCATTCTTTCTTGTAGATTGTATATTCTACGGATACGGAGCTACACATTAAACTCTTATCCGTATCTAAATATGTACTTAGTTTCTACTTGCCGGTCGCCGGCAAGATTCCCGGTTCCCGGTTGCTGGCATTCAATATTCAGTATTCAAGACGGAGGACTGTGCATATTTTTCAGCGTATGTCACAACGTCTTGGCTTTTCTCTATTTTAGTGTCTCGGTTTATTATTTATGACGTCATTGATATGAGTCTCAGGTCCCCGCTCCGCAGTCCATGGTCCACAGTCCATATTCCATACGTTGAGCTCGGCTCAGCTCCGTTTAGTTTAGCCTCCTTCATATTAGCTGGTAAAAAAAGCTTAGAAGAATGGATTTCTTTTCTCTTCACTATTCTACTTGAATACGGTTATAAGCTATCTAAGCTAAGCTACGCTAAGAAAAGCAAAGAGAAAATATCTTACCAGGAGATTATACTACACACGATATACGACGTGTGTATAAAACGTATAATATTTACAGATATCTTGGAAAAAGCTTTACCTTCTTTTTCTTCTTCCTCTTCAGGATGTGAAAAAGAGGAAGGAAAATACATCTTCTTGTTCTTCTTTTTATTCTGCGTGGGAGAAATGTGGACCAAGGCTTATTTTATTTTATTCCATGTCCACATTTCTGATTTCTGAGTGAGACGTGGGATGTTGAAAATGAAGAATAAAGAGTCCTAAAAAACCCCTGAGAATCAAATATTTGATATCAGATATCAAAACACTGAACACTTTTAGATTCTAGATTCAAGATTCTACATTCTAGTTGTGTTTACAATACTTTTTTGTCTTTTGTCTTTTGTTTTTTCTGAGTCCTAAAGCTCCTAAAGAAAATGTTTGGGGAAGGTTAGGCTTGTCTTGGGAAGTTTTGGGTAGAATGTAGAATGTAGAATTGCTCCAACTCACATTGTACATGGTAGATTCTAATGGTAGATTGTGACATACGGCGTCAGATCCATTAATAGTGTGACACTGTACACAAAAGAAAGAAAGAAAAAGAGATGTAATAATAATCATCAGTTTGTCCTTTGTATCACGAGTCACGAGTCATTCAAACAATCTGTGACGGACAAAATACAACAAACGGGAGAAAGTAGAAACGCACACACTTTCAAGAGTGTTTTTCATAATTCCTTTTTCCTTTTTCTCCTGTGCAGTTGGAATCAGAGTTGAGAAGGGTCAATACTCAACACCCGCCATTACCAATAAAGAACACCCAACAGACGACAAATATAGTCAACAATCAACAATCAAGCCTCAAGTATTAAGCAACTTTTGTCTCTATTTCCTTCGACAAATACTCTGGATTGAGTTGGACTGGAATTGGATTTCATGAGGAAAACTGTGATCTGTAATCTGGATAAACAAGTCATGTAATCCAAATCCAGGATTCTACATTCTACATCTTATTCATATCATCTTAAATCTTAGATCTTCAACACACAGCTTTAGTGATGTTTTAGCTTTGAAAGTATATGAAAGTATTATATGATGTGAGAAAGACGTGGAAAAGTCAAGTGGGATTTCCCATTCACTGGAACTGGAACTGGAAAAAGATGAAACTTAACCCAACTTTAGTTAACTTTGGCTTTTTGACTTGAACTCCCAAAAGCAAAGCCAAAGCCAACTCCAACTCTGACATCTGACATCCAACATCCAACACCCACATGAGTCACGAGTCCCGACTCGGATATGACGGAAACTTGTTCTCAACTCAAAACTCAATTCAACTCTTCCTCGGTCAAGTAATGTCATTTAGATAACAATATATAATATAGGATACTTGCACACTATGCTCATTCTGTTGCCATCATCTCTTCTCTTCTCGTCTAGTCTGGTTTGGTCTGTAATGAAATCTAAGATTCCCAGATTCCGTCGGTGGTTTGCTCTTTTCTTTTTCTTCTTCTCCCTCTCCACTTTGACTTGAAATGAGAAATGAGAAGAGGAGAAGAGGAGAAATCTCAGGGTTGAAAGTTGGAATGGATTGAAATGGAAAGAACACAAAACAGAAACGTAGCATATGTATCTAAAATCTACAGTGCTTTTGTGCAGCTTTTACTACTTTCCATTTTCATTTTCATTTTGTTCCTCGAGCCTCGACCGAGCCTCGACCCTCGACTGGAAGCTGGAATTTGCCGACTAAGAAAATTACAATTAACTCTATTTGCCTTCAATTACTGAGGAGCAGGGCAGTGCAGCAGTTGCTCCTCTTACTTTGTGTTATTGCTTCTCGTTCTTCTCGCACTATTTCATAACCTAGACTCTAGACAGAGTAAGTACAGCGGATAGTGGATACTTTTGTTTCATTAGGAGAGGAAGCGGCGGACAAATACTAGATCCTGTAAATGGAAAATGGAAACTATAGTAAAAGTCTCTCGAATCTCGACCCATGCTCAATTCTCAATTCTCAGTTCTCAGTAATTCGGATTCGGATTCCAATTCCAATTGCAGCTCTACATTCTACACTCTACACAAAGAGCACACAGCATTGGCTAATTACACTCCAGCACAAGAACAAGAACAAGAGGAAGAGCAAGAAATAGCTTCAAGTCATAAGCAGAGTTGTAGTTGTAGCTGTCCTTGTTCTTGTTCTTGTTCTTGTTCCCACTCGCCCACCCGCGTCTTGTACATTCTACATTGTAAATTGTACATAATACTTGTAATATTAGAGTACAAGTGTAATTTCCAAGTTGAGTGTTTGTTGTCATTTTGTGTCTGGTTCTGGTTCTGCTTCTCATTTATGAGTCTAGAATGTAGACGTATGTACATGAAATGTGCAGTTTGGGCTGTGGAATGTGGAAGACACAGCTGATTGTCTGTCTGATTTGTAGTTGTCATGTTGTTTGACGCGGCAGGAGGAGTGAAACTGGAGCTGGAAGCTCCAGGCTCCAGGCTCCAAGCAGAAAGTAAAAGCACAGCCGAGATTTCCTCGGCCTTCCCTGAAACATGATCTAATTAATCTAATTTACCGGCGAATCTGTACAAAATAGAGAATGGAGAATTTAGAATGTAGAATGGAGATCCAAGACGAGCAAGAGACAAGAAAAGACAAGACAAGGAAAAGGAGAACGAGGGCACATCATTAGATATTAGATATTAGATACAAATTGCAATAAAAATAACAACCATTCCACAACACACAACACACAAGACAGAAGATAGAACCTCCGTGGAATTACTTGCGGTCCACATGGAAACAAAGTGAAATGGAATGAAGAGAATAGAACAAAATCTCAATGTAAAATCTGCAGGAAGTCATTCTCCATTTTCTCCATTCTCCATTTACCACTTACTACTAAAATTAACCATTAACATTAACACAGGCATAGATTGGAGATTGGAGATGCATTTAGTCTGTTTCTTTCCCTCTTGCTCTATTTGCCTTGTTAAAACATAATAATATACACACATTCAAAAAAAAATATTATTAGACATAACACATAAAGATAAAATGTGTACAATTTACAAGTTGCAAGTAAATATGAAAGATGAAAAACTTGAGACTCGAGGTTTTTGAGACTTTTGAGACTTGCAAATCTATGATACGAAATAAAGTGGTATTACGAAGAAAAAACTGGGCTTTATTTTACACTGCTGTAAAATCCTCTCATAATTTCCCTTATGTTTTTACTGTTTACTGTTTACACCACACAATAAAAAACAACATGTACAAATGGAGCGCGCTTATTTATAAATGTAGATATTTTTGTACTGAGGAAATATCATTGGGAAAAGGTTCCTTTTCTTCTTCTTGGTCTTTTTCTGTATTCTGTACCATGGAAATGTTTTTTTAGTAGAGCAGAGATGCCGACAAAAAGGGAGAAGGAGAAGGAGAAAACAAATAAATCTTTCAACTGTCCCGCAAAATATAAATTCGTGTAATCGTGTAAAAATGCAGTTTCCTAATAAACTCGGGTGCACTGTGCGATATGCAGAATGTGCAGAATGCATCAACTATGAGCTCTGAGTTTGTACAAAGATAAAATTATATATGATGCCGGATTTTTGATAGGTGATATATGATGTACGATGTTTGGCCGTGAAGTACGAAAGTAAACCTCGAGTCTCGTGGAAAATTTTACCGTTTCTCTTTTCCTATCTTCAAATTTCTCAGAGGAGAGGATTTTCAAGTTTTCAAATTTAAAATGTAAAATTTATTATGTTTGTGACTTGTAAACTGTGAATTGGAAATGCAGTGGAACAAACTGAAAGTTGAAAATTGAAAATCCGCAGTGAGGTCAAACATTGCCAATAATTTTCTGTTCCACATTTCATGAAAGTATTTCAACTTATGACAAACGCCCATTTAAATTGTAATATTTTACATCAACTTGAACTTTGTTTTCAAAAAGATGTAAAATGTAAATCGTAAATCATAAATAATTGTAAATTGTAAATTTTGATGGCAATGAGAAAATATTAAATTCCTAAAGCAAGTTAATTTGAAATTATTTGAAATTTTTGCTAGTTGAGTTTGTATTTTTCTAAATTATATTTATTTATGAGTTGCAAATTCCTCGGAACTCGGAACCAACTGTAAACTGCAAACTGCGAACTGCACACAAATCATAGATGCACTTTGTACACAAAAATACATTCTCCTTATTTATTATTTATAAAAAATGAAAATGTTTGTCTTTGGCTTCGTTTTTGGTTTTTGCTGAATGATGTGAATTCAAAATGAATCTTAATCGAGAATCGATGAGCCTGGAGGTTTGGAATGAAAAAAATACTTTTTCCTTTTTCAGGGCCAATTTAATGTAATTTATAGTAGACACAAAACACAAAATACAAACAACAAATAATAATTTAATGCATATCATTTCCCAGTTATGACATGACATGGATTTATACTGTAAATTGCAAATTGTAAATATCCCAGCCTCATGATAATCTAGAATATACAATCTACAATCTACAATTTTGTTAAAAGTTAATAAACGAATCTGAAATCTGAAATTGAATCAATATCACAAATCACAAGTCAGAAAAATGAAATGAAATGCATGTTTACAACTCATGTTTGATGTTTAATGATTTCAAGTCTACAAATGAGTTTTTGATATGTACCAAATTCTCCACAAATTTACAGAACGGAGAGTCCGCATGCAGCACGAAATACGAAATACAAAATACAAAATACGAAATGGTTTACGATTCCTGATTTACGATACAATTTTCTCCAGTCTGCAGTCTGCAGTCTACAGTCTGTCTGCTGTCTACGTCTGAAAACCTTTAACATTTTGTATTTTGTATCCACTGGCAAAGTCTGGTGATGACTCGAATATTTTCCATCATCATAAACAATGAACTTTGAGCTGCAGTCAAAAGATACATATCTATTTTGTACACTGCAAAGAACAGAACAGAATATTATTCTGGAGGAAAAATTGACAAAGCGATTTGAAAAAAGAGAAAATTGATACAGAGGGAAAAGATAGTGGATTCATGTGTGTGACTTTCTTTTCCATGAAATTTCTAGAATTCTACAATTCTAGAATTCTAGGCTTTGGGGCACAGAGTAAAGAGAAAGGAGCAATTTTTGTGTATATTCTACACTCTACATAGAACATTGCACATGGAATGTACAGTGTACAGTGTACAGGGATTAGATATCAGATATCAGAAATCAGAGGTGGAGTTATTTTTTTGCTTCAGGGCCGAGTCATTTGTATTTATGAGGAGAGAGAGTCCATTCTCACTTAATTTAATATTTTATACTACAAACTCAAAAATATACACTGAAAATTCCGTAGCTATCTTTTCCACTTCCCATCTTCTTCCATCTTCTTGGTGTAGCATTTCCACCACACCACATGAAATGATACTCGTTCTTTCTCTGTTTCTCGGTCCTCTTTTCAATATGTGCACGTCCAAAATCCACATATTTCCTTGTCTACAGTCTACAGTCTATACAGTAAACAGTATACAGATAATTCTGCATCTCTTCTAAAGCTAAAAGTCCTGAAAACTGAAACTCTGGAGTCTGGAGAACTGGAGTGATACAGAAAAGCAAATTTTCTACATACAAGTTTTTGTGGAGTGGAATTTCATCTTGTTGGTTTTGATTCCGAGCTCGGAGCATTTTCACAATTTCCCATCTTGATTTTTCTTCAAACTCGATTCCCCTTTCCAATTTCCACTCTTCTCCGTCCAGTTTTTTTGTGAGGACGTGAAAAAGGTCCAATTTAGTTTAGAACAAAATCCTGGATAAAATTATACATGTGCATTTTACATGGAATATGGAATATGGACAACGAGACAAACTTTAGTCAACACAACAGTTTTTATGTACATGCACTGTATACTGTATACTGTACACTTTTAAATTTGAAATTCAACTCGAGAGTCAGAAGGACAACGGACAGACAATTTGAGCGGGAGCAGACTGAAAACTGAATGAAAATGAAACAAATCTGAACTGTGAGAAAGAGGATGCCTACTTTACGTCAACTTTCATTCCACTCACTTTCCCGTCACAAAGTTTATAAAGTACAGAGTACGGACTAGCCGTGACTTTTTCAAGTAATCATTCCGGATTTCCAATGTTATCATATTATGATAAAACAGTAGACTCTTTTTCTCCTTTGCTTCTTGAACTGGACTACATTTAGGATTTACGATGTCATTTCATCCATAATTTTATGAAGCAACTCGGATTCAATTTGACCAGGACCAGGAAAAAAAGTATTATGCACTTTTGTTGTATTGATGTATCACATCAAAATACATCTATCTACAACATGTATTATACATTATACATACAGAAATATACAGAAATAATAAATATATACTTAAAGTAAACAGTAAATGTAAACGAGAATCTCAGCATCAAATATCAAAATCAAAGTTGGGTGGACCAAATTTGATCTATAACTCTTGAAAGAGCCGACATCCAACTACTGGTTTTTGATGGTTATTGATGCTGTCACATTTATTTTATGATCTTGATTCTAGATACTAGATGATTTGCTATCTGACACAAGGAAAAGGCCCGCCAAATGACGGGAGTAAAGTGGTTGATTTTAAAAATCCTCATCCGATGGCTCAAAATTGTTAGCTTGCCAAAGCAGCAACCAAACAATTCTGACATTGGAACTAATGCTTACAGACTCAAATTCAGACATTCTCTTTGCCCAAAAAGTAGCTTTTTGTATTAGCCCAAAAAGTAGCTTTTTATATTAGCCCAAAAAGTAGCTTTTTGTATTAGCCCAAAAAGTAGCTTTTTGTATTAGCCCAAAAAGTAGCTTTTTATATTAGCCCAAAAAGTAGCTTTTTATATTAGCCCAAAAAGTAGCTTTTTATATTAGCCCAAAAAGTAGCCCTTTCTCTTAGCCATACGTTTAGCCCTTTCTCTTAGCCACACTTTTAGCCATTTATCTTACTGACAGACCCTATGACGCCATCGGATACGGATTTTTTAGAAGATATATATATAAGATATAAGATAAGATGTGATATCTGATAAGATCAAGTAAATATCAATATCAATGCCAAGTCATGTGCGATGGATGTACAAGTACATGTTTTGCAATTATATTATCAACTCTCAACTCCGAATCCAAAAGTAAAAGTCTGTGCTCATTTCTCTGTAAAACAAAAGCGTATCTATTTACTATCGTATTATTTATATTTTTTAGTGTTTGTACTACTTACTTAAATCTCAGGAGACTCGATAATCCATAATAATCTAAGCAGTTTGTACAATGTATAATGTACTCCAGTCTGGAAACTGGAGTCTCCAGCCATTTCATTGTATTTTATTGTAGAAATGTAATGAATTTATTACATTATATCACCTTTTTTGCACTTGCAACTTGTATGTGTATCTTCTTTTTTTTTTACCCTGCTTCTGCATTCTGCAATGAAAATCTCTACATTTTGAAATTGGAAACGGAACGAGCCTTGAAATTGTATGTTATAGAAGACAGCAGATAGTAGCCGCCGTGTGTAGTTTGTAGTTTGTACTTTTTAGTGTAATATCAGTAATGAGTGTAATGTCTGTGAAATAGATACAAGATACAAGATACAGGCTTTCATCGGTGTGTATTATTATTATCATTTTTACTGTGTAGTTTGTCTATATTCCAAACTCCAAACTCCGAAGAACCAAAGGAAATAGATAGATTTCCACCTCATAGATTTTTGTAGCTTTTTTTTCATAGCCGTTCATTCTTTCATTCATTCATTCACACACACAACCTTGTGCAATCTGCAATCTACAGACTAAAGTCTAAAGACATGTTCAAACGCCTACATTATACATTATTTTTACTATACTATAAAAACTGCTCATCCTTTTGATTTGGATTTGGGATTCTGGATTCTGGATTTTGATGGTAGACTTGAGATTAAATATTAAATATACAACATTTTATATCTTTTTCTACATTATGGATTTTGGATTATGCATTATGCAACTTGATCACAAATCACAAATCTTTCCTCGTCCAACTTCCAAGCTCCAAGTTTATGTGAAAAAAAAATATCTTCTTGACTCTGCCGAAGTAAAAAACGTCATTTTGCCAAAAAATCACAAGCCAAAATCAGAACCGTGTAAAAGGCAAAACATGTAGAAAATTTCGCAATATAGAGAAATTTTGTGTGGACTGCGGACTGTCAAAAATGATGTTCTTTTTTAATATTTTTTCATTAATACCTTTTTTTTTGAACCGCCCAGGATTCAATTTTCTTCATCAAGTTTACTATTTTCCGTTTTTTCAATTTCTGGACTGTTTTTGTACTATTGTCTATTTTTTATTCATCCTCAATTGAAGGAACACAACAGAAACCCGAACCGAATTATTCATCGTAAAACTTTAATGCTTCATTTTTTATCTATTTTTGATGATTTTTTCCGGAAAATAGAACAAAAAAGCTCCAGAAAATTCATTCAAGTTTCCTTTCCGTAAAATAATAAAATAATAAATCAAAAGTTTACAAGTTTCAAGTTGAGAGCAGAATCTGTATAATTTGCAATTCATTATTATGAAAATTAGAGGATCTTTCCTCGAATATAAAATTCGCAGAAGGGAAATATGAAAAGGAGAGCAGGTGCAAGAAAATTTATGCAACATGATGATGATGAGAAGATGAGTAAGAGTTTGGAGTTTGTGTACTTTCTGCGGTACTTTTTGTTTTTTTGCTGTAAATTTCATGCTCGTTCACTTCCCTTTTTAATGTCTCATGTCTCATGTGCTGAGTGAGTGAGTGATTTAATTGCTTTTTTAATTCATTGCTCATAATTTATTATGCATGTTGATGCTGATGTTGATGTTGGGCTCGGCTGAAGGAAATGTGTACAGTGTACAGGGTTTTTTACAAACACCACGCACAAGTCTATTTGTAAATACTACAAAGTACAAAGTAATACACAAATGTGCCTACAAATTGGAATCTCGAGTCTCAAAGTTGGCCTAATGTGCAATGTGCACATATGCGTGTAGACTGTAGACTTTTACTATTATTATTATTATTTCCTGGCTCAACCTGAAATTTTTTACTGGAACTCCAACTCAACCCAACTCACTTGAGATTTGAGTTTTGCAATTTGAAATTTGAAATTACACATGTGTGAAAGGGATGATGACACTTTTAGTGGGAAAAAAGTCTCATCTCACACTCCACACGAAAACGCACATTCAGAATGCATAATACGTAAATAAATAAATAAATAAAATACAAAATACATGGTCCAAATAATTTGAAAATGCCGAGATGCACCTAAAACCAAAAATGACTAGAAAAAATTAGAGTACCAAAAAACCGACTCAACAAAATGAAACAAAGTAAAATTTCAGCATTTGACTTGTAACTTGTAAAGAGTCTAGCCTCAAATCTCAAAAGAAAGAGGGACTTGAGAGTTGAGTTTCATTTTGTTTTTTATCTTGAATTTTGTAGCAAGAGGAAAAAAGTACTGGAACGTCCACTTGAAATTTTAATAAAACCTCCACTTGTCCACTTGTGAACTGACTTGTGAGAGGAGAGCCGAGTGGCGAGTGTAGCTATTTAGTATTTTGTACATTTATGCTCGTTGTTTGTGTAACATGTTACACAAACGGCAAACGGATACTGATTCCTGGAACTCGTGCTGAATTTTTCCTCCGCAGTGTTGTTCTTGTTCTGTGCTGTCTCCGCATCTCTCATCACCGTCTAGTTTTACTTTTACTTTCAGCTCTGGCTGAGTTTTCATAAGGCACGTTTTTAGTTTTCAATTTCCAATTTCCAACTGTTTGAACTGAAACTGAAACTGAGAATAATTAGAGTGAGAATACTAATGAAATACTCTGTTTGTTTCTCCTGTACAATGTACAAAGTAAAATGTACAAAGTACAGAGTTGATTACAGAGAGAAACGAGAGAACGAGGACGAGGACGAGGACGGCGATGGCGGATTAAAAATGCAGTGACGACTGATGAGTAAAATCCCAGCACAATTTACAATTTACAATTTAAGTTCAAAAACTGTTTGTTTGTTCTATGCAAATGCAAATGTAAAATCTAAGGTTCAGGCTCATGTTTTTCAACACCAGCACAAGTTAAGCAGAAAAGGTTCTTTATTGAATTTTGAATTCCCACTCTCACTCACACTGACCGTGTGTCAAGTGTCAAGTGTGAAATGTAAGTAAATATGTGCAATGTGCACAATACAAACTTTGTATTTTCCATGCATCTGGAATATGGAATCTGAAATCTGGAACCTGTGAATTTTTCATTTCATTGTGGATTTAAAAGTCAAAACTTTAATGTAAATTTCCGTTCATGGTTTTTAAAGCCTTGTGTAACATGACCTCGGAATTATTAAATAAATTCCACTGCTCTGCTCTGACCGGTTGATGGTTGACATTGAACATTGAACATTGAACATTGAACATTGACAATTGACATGACCACATTATTACTTTCTTTTTTTTTTTACTGACTCCTGACATTTTACAACCGGATTAAAATTAAAATCCGCAAGTCTCATTTTCCTTCTAATGAAAATATGCTAATGGTTAAGCTAGAAACTAAAAACTGTTTACTCTTTAATCTTTAATATTGACTGTTGATTTTGGAAGAAAAACGGGGAATGACAAATCTAGTATTACAATTTATAATTAATTGATCCTGTTTTTACCAAATGTTTCTGTATTTACTTTTTTTCAGTTCTGAGGACTGCTGCACTTTTGCTGTGTGGTGAATGGTGAAATTGAAAGTGAAGATGGAATTAGGACGGAATTTATTAGCCTCCGCGACGACACCCCTCATCATGTACATGGGCATGGGAATGGGCATGACAACATCGGCGACAGGATCAGAAATCTTGTCACCAGACCTCACTGGTATCGGGGTGGATGACGAAGACAACTTTAACATAAACATGAATATGAACAGAAGACTCCCGATTCCAATTTCAAATCCAAATCCAAATCCGAGGCTTGATAAAAACAGTTTTAGTTCTCATAATAATAATTACAGTGGTAGTTCCAGTTTCAGTGGTGTGAATACAAATATAAATTCCAATACAAATGCAAGTTTGACAGTGACAGTGACGGCGGAAATAATGAACGCTGTGACCCAAGCCCTCGGCCCCCTGATCAAGGGGCCCACGAGACAGTTGCAATTATCCTCCCCCTGCTTCAACAATTCCTGTATCAGTTCAAATGGGGCTTCAAATATTGGGTTTGACGGTCTCACGACGGACGACATGAGTCTCACGGATGAGTACAGTGACAATGAGACTGGGCGAGGGCTGATCAACCCCGAGTTCCCCTTTTACATTCGAACCACGTCCACCCTCCTGTGTGCTGTGATCCTGTTCATCGGGGTGGTGGGGAACATTCTCGTACCGATTGTAGTTTGGCGAAACAAGGATCTCCGTTCCTCCACTAATATTTTTCTAGTTAACCTTAGCGTCGCCGATCTCCTCGTCCTCCTCGTCTGCATGCCCACGAGTCTCGTGGAACTCCATTCTAAACCTGAAGTCTGGGTTCTGGGTGCAACCATGTGTAAGTCTCATTTTGTATTATTTTATTTTATTTAAGGCTCAATTGGTCGCATGCATAAAGTTGGAAGTTGAACTTTGAGGATGCGAGTTCGATTCCAGCTGGAAGCACTTTAAAAACTTTGGGAATTTTAATTTTTTAACCTTTTTCAACCTTTTTTCACACGTTCAATTACTCAAATATGAAAATTACCCTCAAAAAAGCTTGAAAAAATAAAAAAAATGCTAAAAATGTTGACAAAAAATAAAATAATAAATTAAAATAAAATTTCCATAAAACCTCCAACTGGAATCGAATTCGCGTCCTCAAAGTTCCAAAACTCCAGTAAAACATGTAAAATATAAAATATACATGAAAAAACGAGGAATTTTAAAATCAGCATCAGCATTTTTCCAAAATTCATGAATCAATAATATAATAATAATCGTAGCGGCGGCATTTATAAAACCGGTTCATATTATAAACTTTATTTTGTTATACTAAAAGTTGGAAACTATAAACTAGGGAAAGAAAAGGTCAATATCTTTGTCTATTTATTGTTTATTTTGTAAATTATCCATGCTTTCATTTAGGCGAACAACTGACAAAACTGACAACTGACAAAGAGAAAAGAATCGACTGTGTCTTCTCTTCTCTTCATTTCATTTTAGTTCATTTCATTTCATTTTACTCTTACATAAATAAATCTTGTGCCCTGAATCCGAAATCCGAAATTCAAAATCCAAAGTCCTGGATCTGCCCTAAGTCAATTCTGTGAATCTGTGAATCTGTGAATTTCTGATACGGGCATTCATTCAGCATTCAGTGTACATTGGAAATAGAAAATAGAAATCCGTTTACCCTTTTTACAAAAAGAAAAGAAAGAGAAATGGGAATGAATGGCGATGAGAAAAGCTTCACATCTGTTTCCATCTCGGATCTCGGATTCTGAGGCTCAGACTGAGACTGATGATGATGATTTTATACAGAGGACTTTGTCTCAACTTGCTCCTTCTTTTCCTTCTTTCCCTTGTGTTTTTGTGTTGAGCATCTCTTCTTTTCTCGTTTCTTGTGGATCTTGGAAAGTTTACTTTCATGGGTTTATCTGTATCTGTATTCTTAATGCATTTGGATTTGGAGTTGGGAATTTGGACAAAGTGTGTATTCCGATTGTATAAACAATCACAAAGAAAAGAAGAGAAGAGAGAATTGAATAGTAAAATAAAAGAAAGGGAGATTGAAAAGAGAACAAGGGAAAATGTGGATGTAAAAGTAGAACACATGGACATGGACAGAGTGAGAATTGAGAATGGGAAAAGCAATACATTATATATTTACATACGACACACTAAACTCTGTATTCAGTATTGTGAATGAAAGAAAAGAGGAGAGGACAAGGAGACGTAATGCTATAAACAGAGAGAGAAGTAGAATTCGAAGAAGAAAGAGAAAGAAAAACGGAACTCAGTTCTCAACTCAGATTTCCTTCTCGTAGATCCAGATTCAGATCCAGATCTGTGTACAATGTAAAATGTACAATGAACGGATTGCGAGAGTATTTATGCAAGTAAAATGTGTAAACTGGCACTCTGAGGCGACGTTATTAGGTTCCTCAGGGAAACTCGGGACGAAACCAGGCAAGAGTTCAATCCCATTTCCATATTGAGTTTTCCATTTACATTCTACATTCCGCCCGGTTCAATTCACTCTCCACTCTCATTGAAAATTCACCAAAAATTCCCATCTGGTTTCACATGACTTGATAACTTGATAATGAAGACATTGACCAAGTATCCAAAATCCAAAACCGAGAACCGAAAAAACCTCTAAACTCTTTTAGTTTTTTTATCAAGTATCATACATCATAATTATTAAAAAATGCGGATAAATGCAAATGTAGTTGTTTTTCTTTTCTTTTTTTATTGGGTTTCAACTCGGAAGCTCAAAGCTCAAAGAATGAGAAAATGCAAATTGTGAGGGACGGGAAACAGACGCTTAAGGATTGTTGAAAGTTGAAAGTTCTACCAAATTCATTGAATTGAACGTTGTGCATAATGCATAAACACAGAATTCACACTGAATAACGAATGAAAAATTAAAAATTATAGGTGACCAATTTTCTATCACTAAATGAAAATTCCAATGCCATCTTTTTCTTTTGCTATCAAATATCAAATCCATTCAACCGGAACCCTGTTGATTAATTTTTAGGAAAGTCAAAAATATATTATTTGAATCTAGAGTCTAACAAAACAAAGATGATTCAAAAGAAGGAAAACTGTCAACGACACTGTAATCTGTAATCTGTACAATGAAAACTGTGAGCTGTAAAATGAAGGAGCACATTGAAATAAACTTGCACAAGCTTTTTTTCTTATTCAAGTTTCAGGTTGAATTTCCCCGTATATTTTATTTATAGAGAGAGTGCGTGGGCGGATCTGATATCTTGTATACACAAGTGCACAAAGTACAAAGTATAAACGAGAGAGAAGAGCATAAATTTTGCAAGGAAACTTATCTTATGGATTATGTATCATGTATTATGTATTATGCACTCGCCTTTGACTACTGACTACTGACTACATTAAGTTTCCTTCTCTTATTCACTATTCACTGTTCATGTATTTTGGAACTATGAGAAACACGGTTCAACTTTTTTGAGCTCAGCGTGAAGATGGAGATGAGTTTACACTTTACACTATTTCTATAGTTTCTAGATAATTTCTATGGCTAAATTAAAAATGAAATCCCTCTCTTTGCTTGTCCGACAGGCGGTCGGCCATTGGTTGAATAAACTTCCCGCTGGGACTACTGTTATTATTATTATTATTGCACAAACTTTATTCACATGCGGCGAAAGATTAAAAATTCCTTATTTTTGTTTACAAAAGGTATGCAAAAGAAGTGCACTTGTTTTACGAATAAATGAATGAATAAATAACACAATGGGAATTCCACTGTGCTATTTTTACATGGAAACTCCAAACTCTAAACTTCAAACTCTAGACAGAAGACAGCTGACTTCCAAATTCCAACGCCAACACGTCAAATGTAATATGTCAAAAGTCAAAATGGACAGAAGCTTAATTAATGCATGTAAAAGTTGCTGTCAAAAATTATGTACAACTATTTGGACTGAAAGATGTGCAATTTTCAAGCTGAGTCAATTAAACTGACGAATCAGGAACAGCGAATGGACATTTATTGTTTATACAAATTGAAATGCTCTTTTGGATTGCGGATTATGGAATTTCTCTCATACTTATTATTATGAGCATGTAAAATGTTCAGTGTACAATAAAATCCTTGGAAAATGCTCTTTCATAATAATAATTATATTGTAAATCGTAATATTTAGGAAAATCCCATTCTGAGAAAATCCACTGACAGCCGAAAGCCCAAGTTTCTAATTTTTCTCGGCTTTATTTATGCAGCCAAGTAAATAAAAGCTAAATAAAAGCTATCTGTGTCTTTTGGATTTTGAATTACAAGCCATGGATTTTTGTGGGAAATCCATAATATTCCATGATATTTTATAATCTTGTTTTCCTTGTAATAATATTAAACTTGGTTTTAGTTTTATCTTTTACCGTTTTGGACTTTGTTTGGAGTTTGGACCAGTTGAGAGTTGAGAGTTGAGAAGAGTGGGATTGAATTAGTTTGAAAACTTGGGCTGGAGAATGTTAAATGTATCAGAATTGAAATGGCTGGAGACTTATCAAAATGTGGAAACCTGGAAATTTGGGAGTTCTCTCGAGTCTAGAGAAAATACTTGCAGCTTTTCTCCCTCAATTCTAAAAAGAGACTACGAAAATACATTAAACATTGAACAGGACAGATTTTAAAGATGGAGAGTTTTTCTTAATGTTCTCCCGTTCTTCTTCTTCTTTTTCTGCTTCTTCTTGTGCTTCTGCTTGTGTTGGATGCTGAAGGCTGGAGAAATCACAAAGTGCAGTAAAATTTGATTGTGGGTGAGGAAGGTCATTGAAACACTGAATCTTGTGAATGGCCCTCAACATTAATTCGCATGGACAGGTTTTCTCAACTTTCATATCCATTATCCATTTTCCATTTTCCCTGCTTCAGCCTCCAAACATTGAAGCTGGGAAATGGAGCTCCGAGGGAGCTTCTGTAAATGAGCGCCCTTCCAATAAATAAGAGTGTCTCCCGTCTAAAGCAAAGAATTGCGGTACGACTCATTAGACTTTGTCGAGCATTGAGCATTGAGAATTGAGCATTGTGCATAGAGTGGTGAGTGGTGAGTGAAAGTTGGGTACATGACGAGTGCTTTCACCGTCTCTGTGCCGTCGTATATTATTATTTCTTGGTGCAGTTGACTTTAGCTTCCAGTTTCCAGTTTTTGGGATTCGGGATTCGGAAATATGGGCCTTGACTAAAGGCTACTGAAAATGAATGTGCACCTTTTCTTTCTCATTTGAACGGGCCCCGCTCATAAAAAATGATGTGGGTGCTGATCACAATTCTATGATATTTCTTTTGTTATTTCTATTGATATCGAATGTTGATTATGATCAAATCCAAATCCAAATCCGAATCTGATCCAGAGCTTTTTTTTCATTTTGCTTTTTTCATGTAAAAATAAAGCTCGTTCGTCTTTCATATATTTATCAGCGCTATTTTTTTAAAATGGGAATCTAGAATCTAGAACCTACAAATTGCTCTAGACTTTAGACAACTTTCATTCAAATGATGAAAAAACAAATGTCCTCCAATTTAATAAATACTGTGACAAAATGAAACAGGCTTTTTTTTATTTGTTTGCTGACATCACATCTCGAATCTTGAATCTTGAAACTTGATTCTTGAATTACCGAGAATCCCCCGCTGACATTTTTGGCCCCCTGGTTTTTCATCACTGTGAATTAGATTTGGAATATTGAGTTTTTCATTTTGTTATTTTAAGGAAAAGAAAGTGGGAAAAATGCATGAAACCACAAAGGGACAGATTTTGTTTTCTACAGTCCTCATTCATTATACATGATGCATGTTGCATACTGTGTGAAAAATCGTCACGTTGATGTGTTTGGTTTTGGTTTTGTTGTTGGTGGATCAAATTGGATGAATCCTGAAGATGGTGGATGGTGGATATTTGATATTGGATGCACAGGAGAAAAATTGCATTTCATATCCGTTCAGAGTTCTACTCAATATTCGACATTCGACATTCGACATTCGACTTTCAACATGTGCTATCACAATCTCAATTCTCAATCTTCAATGCAATGTGCAAGGGAAAAGAGGACAAAAAAGAAATGCAAATTGCAATGCGAGGAGGAAATATAAATAAAAATTGGACTGGTTTCCGTTTTTCACGCTGGTTCGTACTTGTGTGCATCAGTTCACTGTAAATTCAATGGTGTTGGGTTTTATTAGAGCCGAGCGTGACCTCGCATCTAATCTCATATTTCCAAATTGTGATTCAATGGAAAATAAGATACAAAATGCAAAATGCGAAATGCAAATGTAGTGTATAATATAATGAAAAAAAAGTTGAAACTTGAAAGCCTTTTCCAACTTGAAACTTATTGTGCTCCAAATCAAATCTTTGTATTTCTTGTTTTTCTTGTTTCTTTGTTGTTATTTTTAAATTTTCTCTCTCAGGATTTCACAAACACAAGAGTGTTGAGGTAGGAATATTTCATAGATTCTTGATTTTTTTCTCATTCCTCCATGACATGAGTAAAAATTTCCAATGTCACTTTGTCACGTTCCTCCATTTTCTGCTCTCCAAATTCAATAAACACTAATCAAACGAAGAGCCACAATAAAGAATGTCAGTCCTAGTGAAAATGACAGCGGCAGTGTCACTGGAGTTGGAAATGAAAACGGAAACGGAAATGAAAAAGTGAGAATAAAATGTGGACAAGAGGCAGGTGTCATGAGAAGATGAAGATTTGTTTCAAATTTTATCCAAAAAGACATCTGTGGTCTAGAACAGCTTTTGTGTTGAGTGTTGAGGTCTGCCTTTTTATCTATTTTTATCAATATTCCGCTATCCGCTATCAATACCAAAATCAGAAGCAAAGTCTCAATAGAAATGTATAGATAATGGATATTTTTTTATCTCAGTTCTCATTTGGGATCTTTAGATCCAGACATATTTTTTTACCACGAAAACTGATGAAAACGCCGAGAGCATAAAAGGAAAAAGGTGAAAGTAAAAGAAACTCACGACGGAAATTGAAACCTTTCAAAGATATATTTTCCTTATTCCTTTCTATAAAAATAAAAGATGAAAATGCCACACCATTTTCAAAGACTATTTTTTAAAAAAAAGAATTCAGTGTAAATGCTCATCATTTTGATTTTTGTTACATAAATAGTTTGAGAATCTTTCCAGCAAAGAAATTTCAGACAAAAGAGAAGGAAAGCTATTCAAAAGGTTTAAAATAGTAATAACTGATTAATTACGGAGGGCTGAGAAAGTGGACAGTGGACAATATATATTTTTGTAGCCGTAGGAATGAAGCTCTTGTGTTTTTGAGTATAATTCAACAAAAATTCAATGCTCTGGATTCTTATTTCTGGATTCTGATTCAATCAATTTTATTACGACTTTTTGTGCTTTCCAATTTCTCCATTTTGTCGTATTTTCTGTGGGAATCCATTGAATATTGAATGATCCCTCAAGCTCTAGGTACTCGTGTTCAATTTGAGGTTGAGCTTGCTTTTCTGCGTATTCACCATGAATTGGGACCCCTGAATTGAACACTTGTTTAATTAAAAGACCTTTTCTTTCTGTACCTACGCCTCTTTTCGGGGTAGTGAGAAATCTTCTCAATCTTAATTATTTTGATATTCTGGATTCTTGATTCTCGATTCTCGGTATTCTGTGCTTCTTTACACTAGTTGGGTTTTCCCTAGCAGTACAGGTAAAAATTAATCAACTCTGAATTTCTGTCCATCACCTTGTTTCATTTTCCATGTTCCATAATATTATTTGCGTAGGATGTACAATTTACAATGTACAATATACATAATACATATATTATACAAAAGCGGGGCAGGTTATTTTTTTTGGTCGTTGGTATGGTTATGAGTTATGAATGTGGATTCCGTTGTGGTAGTCTGCTTTCTGCTTTTGCTTTGACAGGGGCAAACAAAAAAGTTGTCCTATTCCCTGATAAAGATGAAGATCAGGGATCGAAAAGCATGAGGATCTTGTTGACTTTATTATTCCCGGATGTTGTATAATATTATAGTATATTTGTATTTGTATATCTCATCCCGAGGTGTTTGTGCAAGGTGCTGGTTCCTGGTTGCTCGGTGCTGGTTAATAGAAATTGGGAATAAGAGCGTGAATTTGGCGGATGCCGACAACCGACAAACGCCAGATGAGTAACATGTCAATTCAAGTCATGTCAAGTCAACGGTGAATTGAAAAGGCATGTGTCAGAGTCAGAGTCAGAGTGAGTGATGAGTAGGAAAATACCTCAACTATCAACTCAATTTATGATGAATGGAACTGCACTCTAGAATCCAGCATCTAAAAGACGGAGTAAAGAGTGAAATACACAATGTAGAAAATTCAATACAGGGGGATATCTGTTGTCGGTATCTCCTTTGACAATCATCATCTTTCGTCGTCCTCCATTCTCCATTCTCCATTCGCCATTCATCTCCTTCCTCCTTTCATTCCATATTTCATTTCATCCGCATCTTCCTTTTCTTCTTCTTGTCCTCCTCTTTCTTCTCTTTCTCCTTCTCTTGTTGGCCTTCGTTCCATAAATACCTTTTCCTATGAGATCTCTCTCTATTCAGTCCTTAATTTGCACTGTGCAGCTAAGAAAAATAAAAGCAACAGCAATTTTTTTGTAACTTTTATCCAGAGTCCAAAGGTAAAAAGTAAAGGTTTATAAAAAGAAAAGGTGTGGAGGTAAAAAAAAAAGGGACAACGATAGAATATTTTGTATTTTATAATACACACAAAGAAACGGATGTTGAATATTGAATATTGAATTTACATTAAAAATAAAATTCTATTTATCATTTATTAGTATCTCAGATCTATTCGATTTTTTTGGAACAGGACAAAAACAACATGTTTTACGCTCCTGAAATATTAAAAAGTAAAAATGAATCTGTGTGTAAAATACAAATAATACAGAGGATAAAGGGTGCATGATGTGTGGTAAATATTATATTAATAAAGTTGAGGACCTGACGACACTTTTTACATTTTACTTTTTGGAATGAAACTCCTCACAGAATTTTAATGACAGTTCTTTTGTCTTGTGACTTGAGAATTGAGACTGTCAACAGTCCATAGTCCACACTTTGTGTGCTTTGAGCTTTGAGCTTTGAGATTCCGACAAGAGAAAGAGAAAGAGGAAAGAATACAATAATTCAAATTCAAACAGTGCAAGTGTTTAGTGTTTAGCATACCAAAACAAAAATCAAAGTAAATACAACTAGGAAAAAAATACAAATGAAGACACAAAAACCACAAGACACAAGCCCCATAATAATAATTTTTAGTATCCAATCCAATTGCTTTTTGTGTATTGTGTATTCAGTATTCACTATTCAGTCAGCTGCTCCCACATTCCTCATTTTATGATAAATATTACAGTCACAAGTCAAAAGTCAAAAGTTGTAGATAAAAGAAATGAGTACATAAATGCATAATGCATAATATTCTCTGTTCTCTGTTCTATGGTTCTTGTCATCGTCAGCTGAGACTGTACAAAAGTATCTACAAACAAAAAGTCAGATCTTTGCCCTTACTTTTCCTCCTGATTTTTATGACTTTGTTTTAAGTTGACTTTCATTTTGTTTGGTTTTGTTTATACTTTTGTACTTTGTGTGTGTGGGAGGGTCATAAAGATTTCCGTTGAATCCACCATCTATCTACATTCTACATGTATATTTTATTCTCACCACAAGAAACAAAACAGGAGTGAATCAATCCATCCATTTTATTTCCTTTCCCTGTAAATTGTAAATTCTAACAAATATGCATTCTCGTTTTCCGAGAAGTAAAGCCAAGAGAAGAGAGTGAATTTGGATTTGAATAGGCTAAATTTATTACACGGTACAAAAGTGTGGGTGACAAAAAGTGCAGCGGTGTGACTTTCTTTTAATTTACAACTTACAACCATCTTCAAATCCGAGCACGAGCACTACATAAAACATAAACTATAAACTGCACTCCCGTACATAAGAAAATGCACTGTTTAATCTACTGCTCATTCTGATCATTGATCCTAAATCCTAATGCTGATGAACGATAAACATTTCCCTTTTATTTCTAAACTCTACACTCTACAGAAAAATGTGTAGAAAAATCAGAATCATCGAAAAACCCCCAGCTCTCAACTCTAAACTCTAAATCAGGTCAATTTTACTTCCGCCAAAAGTTTTCAAAAAGTTTGTCCTCTGACTTTGAAACTTGGACTTGAACTTTTTACACCGTATGGATTATCGACCGTAGAGTATTGAGCATTGACTGTTGATTGTTAAAATTCTCCAACTCCCAAAGTCCAAAATCCAACGTCCAAATTCCAAAAGGAAGAGGAATGTGAATTCAACTTTGATTTTTCCTCTGGGACTGGAACAAATTGCCTTTGTGTCTTCAGTCTTCAGTCTTCATTGAGAATTGAGAATTGAGAAAGAGGGAAAATAAAAAAATAGTTGGCTAAAAAATGAAGCGTAAATGGTAAATGGTAAATGTCAAATCATGTTGAATTTGGCTTTGGAATTTGGAATTTGGAGTTTGGAGTTTGGAATCCTTTCAGTTTTCAGTTTGCACTCGTCAAACGTTTTCCTTGTGCATTTGAGTTTTGAGTTTTGAGTTTGCTTTGTACTTTGTACACACACTCAGACACTCAAAGTCTTATACAAATGCGTCCGACTGACAGTTGAAAATTGTCAATTGTCAATTGACAATTGGCATTTAGCACAAATATAGAATGTAAAATGTACACAGAGAAATGGAAAAGGAAAGAAAAGAGGTGAGAAGATCGTAGAGAATTGGAGGACTTTGAAGGTTATTTTCTATGGTATGGACAATTCCTTCCGTCTTCCGTTTTCCGTCCTTTTCTTTTGTAAACCTGGATTTTTCTGTCCGCTTCAGTTGCTTTCCTTTTCCTTTTTCCTGTACAAATACCCAAATACCAAATAGAAAATACGCCGTATAAAAATAGTAATAATAATAATAATGTCTAGTCAATTGACTCGATTGTCCATTGTCAATTGTCAATTGTCGAATGTCAACCACGCATCCTGTTTTACCAGACGTATTCACAGTTCACAGGTACAATTCACAATTCTGTAGTCTACAGATAGAATGAACCTTTTACTCTTCAACCTTCAATTTTCCAGCCTTTTCTAGTACAAACTAAATTTCCCTGGTTCACAAAAGAAAGGAGAAAAGAAGAGAGAAATCACATTCATACACGAATATGGATTATAGATTATAGTTACGTAAAGCTTGAGATTATTGAAAATTTTGACAAGGGAAAGGAGTTTTCCTCTTTCCGTCCTCCTAGTTTTTCCTCCAAGTTGGTTTGATTTGGATTGGATTGGAGAGAGAACACAAACCAAAGAAGAAAGAAAAGAAAAAAAAATCAATGACTTTGACTCCTTCAACTTGTTCAAATTTCAAGTTTCAAGCCAAATCAAACCAAAGCAAAGCAAGTCCTCAATTCTCAAAACCACTTGCTATCTTTCTTTCCTCTTTCCTCTTCCGTTTTTTTTTTTGGAGCCGTTTCCTTCCTACAATTTTACAAGCACCACTCCACACTCCACACTCCACACGAGAACTAGGTATAAAAATGTAATCTGTGTTTATTAACACAGGTAGAAAATACATGGAAATGTTTATGCACAAAAGGAGTCAACTTCAACGACAACGACAACGTCAAAGTAAAAGTAAAAGTAAAAGTAAAAGCAAAAGCAAAGAAAACTTTAAAGCTTTCAAGCTTCAAGCATCTCAGTCCAAGTTTCACTTCCAGGTAAATTCATAATTCTTTCTCATAAAAGTTCCGTTGGATCTTTTTACTGAATATGAGACGTAAAATGTAGAGTGTAGAAGCATGTGGACTTTTAAGTTGAATCCTTGATTCTTGATTCTTGAGTTGTTGAGTTGGTGCTTGACATTTCCGTCTTTAATCTTACTTTTGTGGCTGTGCCTACTTGGATTGGAAAAAACTGAGAAAATGTTCAGGATGGGAAACAATTCATGCGGAGCAAGAATCCAGGCATGGAAAATAAGGAAAATGTTCCACATTCTGTATTCTATATTCTACTATCTACACACGCGGGATTTTACAAATCATCTAAACTCAAAATACTCCATCAAATTCAGAGTCAGAGTCAAAGTCAACAGTCCACATTTAATGTTGATTCCTTTTTTGTGTTTTGTTTCAAGTTTCAAATCACCAGGGACGCGCCCTTGAAAAACCTTTCCCCTTTTCATGTTTCATGTGATTTTTCTCTACCACATGAACAAATATCAAGATTCAAGATATCAAAATCACAAAAAATTGTCAATACGGGGAAAAATCGGGAAATAAATTTATATTATTGTAATCTAAAATCTACGACGTCAACTAAACTAAACTTGAAAGCCAAAAACCAAAAGATAATGTTTGAAGAAAAAAAAAGTAATTCTTATTTCTGCGTTTCAAAGCTGTACAGTTCTAGACTCAAAATTCAAGTACGCACAAACCACAAAAGTAAACAAAGAGATGAAATCAATACTATAATTTTGTAGGTAGTTTGACCTAAATCCTGTGATTCTTTACAGTTTGTATTTTTTATTTTGTATCTATGTTTACTTAAAATCCAGGAATTTAGATTGTTCCAGGTAAAAGATGAAGATAAATCAGGAAAAAAACTAGAACTTACAACAAACTATTTTCTTTGAAAATACTGAAAACGTCATGAAAAATGAATGAAATAGTATTATCAAAAATGTTGTATGTTCATTCTTCGCAAAGACGCGTGAACTAAAAAGGCATAACACATTTCGTATGATTCTTGTAACATTTCTTTTTGATACAACTTCAACTGGGGAACAAAAAACAGATTTACCACGCCAATAAATAAACTATAATCCAAATTATAAGTAATTATATTTATTAAGAATGGCGGATTGTCACTGTAGATTGTAGATAATTATGAAAACTGCGCACAATAAACAATAGACAATAAACTTTAGTGTGGATGTTTGGGATTTGTAAGTGACGAAAATTACTTAATTTCTCAATTCATAATCCGCAATTATTATTATTATTATTTGTAATTCGTTTCTTTTCTAGATTCTAGATTCTACTTAGATTCTATAATATTATTTTAGTAAGACAAAAAAGGGACTAAACTAAAGTTTTTTCTATTAAATGTACTTGCAACTGACAAAAAAGATTTTGAGCTTGGACAGTTTTTCGAAATCGACTTTGAATTTGTACAGAACAAAACAATGAAAAATATAGAATGATTAGCCGTGAAAGAGGATGAAAAGAAAAAAGAATAAACTCAAAGTTTCTAGGGAAAAGTATCAAGTATTAAGTATTAAGGTTTCTCCAGATTTTTATTTAGCTCCAGTTTCTTTTCTAGAGGATTATAAATATACACATAAGTACATTCAGCATACACAATACACACGCTCAGGGTTTTGTCGCCCCACCATCGACTTCCGACTACCGACTACCGACTTTGGACTTAATCGGATGGAGAAAGTATTAAAATAATAATAATAAGTAATACTTTTATGAAACCCACCAGAATTTTTGGAGAAAAGAGGATAATGTGGAGGATAATTTATCATGGGAAACTAATCATGGAGGATTTAATTTTCTTCATCCCCAAAACTCTGAATCTCCAAATCCAAACTGACGTCAACTTGAAGCTCAAAAAACTAGAGAAACTTCACCTTTTGATATTCTTTTAGTATTTAGTTGATATTTTGTCTCATTTAAGCTAGTTATGACGTGTACTATGGACCCTGGACCATCGAGCATCGACCGTAGAAAATCTACTGGATTCTTTATTCTTAATTCTCGGTCAAACACGCAACTCCAAGAAAATACTTGGAAAATTCTCATTATTTTACTCTTCCAACAATTTTTGTTGAAAACCCGCTAGTAAAATTACTGCGTGCATATGGTATTTTTATATAAAATAAACTGGGGATAAATTCACAAATTATAAATTATTATTTCGTATTTTCACTTGAAAGAAAAAGTGGAGGAAAGGAAACTGCAAACTGCAATCTACACCCACGAAACTCGCGACTTGAAAAGATAGGCTGTATAGTAAATCGTAATAGTATTTAGTATTGAGTATTTAGTATTTAGAGTTTAGTGTTTGCTGTACAGAGGACATAACTCTTGACTCTTGTCATAAAAAATGTTAAATGCGTCACTCACTCAGTTTTAAAAAGATGAACGACTCAAAGCTCAAATCTCGAGACTAGAAGACTCGAGATTTGGAGAAGACACTAAAATAACAAATATTGTAAACAAGAAGATCAGAAGCCTGACGTACTGACGACTGACGACTTACAAATTACAAATCACAAACCACAAACCACAAGTCACACATGACAAATCTCCCCCCACTTGAAAAGTTAAAAGTCATTGCGGTTCTTTGCTTTTCTTCTCTTCATGTCATGTGTCATGTCATAACTACATTTTACAGTCTACATTTTACAGTCTACATAAATCGTGATCCGCCGTACATGTAAATTATGACTGCCATCTTTTTGAATGTCGAATGTCAAATGTCAAATGTGGAATGTCCAACACAAATATCAATACCAATAGTCAATATCAAGTTTGAAATTTGAAATCATACCAAAAACCAAAAACCCACGACTTGTGAATTTGTTGACAGCTCTGAATTCTACATTCCACATTCATTTTTACATGCATTCCGAATCCAACTACTGATATTTTCCTTTATTAATGTTTGTCGAATGTCGAATGTCGGATGTCGAATGTCGGATGTCGGATGTGTTGTAGAAAATTATAAATGTTGAAAGTGCACAAGTCAATCGACAATTGACTTCTGACACCACTCATTTTCCCCATATGAAATAAACTGATTGAAAGATTGAACATTGAACATTGAACATAAAACATTGTAAATGTATTGACATTAACAATTAACAATGTAGATTTTGAGATGAGAGATTTGAGCTTCCGTCACTTCCACAAACAAATAATAACAAAAACAACAACAATAAGAAAAAGCAACAATAGCGATATGATAAGAAATTGAAGTAGGTAGCAACAACCATTTCATGGAATGCCAAACAACAAAAGAAAGAAAAAACAACTGTTGTTTGGAATAAAAATGGAAATTGACGCAGAGTTGACCTGCGGCTGAGACAGACTTGAGTCAGACAAATCAACAGACCAAAACTAAAGGTAATCGAGTGTGTAAAACACAACTATGAACGATGATCGACGGCCCTTTAAAAATTGGATTGGTTGGAGAAATCAATCTTGATCTGGCTAATGATAAATCAAAAATCAAGAATGATGAATCGAGAAGTACACGTCGTGTCCTCATGTTCAAATGTCTGTATTCTACATTTTGTATTTGGTATTTTATATTCGCAGAGTCCTTTTCATTTTTGGTATTGGCCTGTCTTGAAGCTTGAAGCTTAAATGTTGAAGTTTCAAGTGTACAGAGTTTTGATGGATCATTTCATCTCTTTTTACATCTACATTTGTCTATGCTGTGCCGTGTTTTTTGAGCGGTGGAATAATTAATCCACGCTCAACTGCAGTGCAGTCCACATTTCACATGTGTAGAAAAAAAACAGATTCCTATTTCATATTCTTTTTACTACACTTCTTTCTTTCTTTCTTTCTTGTTTTTTAGTAGCGATAGATTTTTTCGGGATTTGTTTTGCTTTTTGTTGCCTTGAATTCCGCATTCACAGTTTCTCCGTTTTGCTGTTTTGCAGTTTTCAAGAGAAATTCCATGTAGTGAAATTACTAATGAGGATGATATTTCTGCAATAAAATATATAATTGTAAAGCATATCAAAAAATCTCCAACCTTCAATTCAACAAACGGGATTCCTACTTTGCAATTATTTTCCGGCTTTATATGGAAAAAGCTCATTAGTTATGTAGGCGCCGGTTGCGGGTTGCGTTGAGTTGTACTGTAATTTAAGCCTGTATAATTCACAGCGTTAGATTTCATTTGAATTGTATATTGGATATTGTTCATTATACATATTTCAATAGTGTCCACCTTTAACTACATTTTAAATTCCTCGGCTTTGATTACTGAATACACGATTTCATACAATTAATAAATAATAAATAATAATAATTCAATTGATTCCATATTCAATTTGGATTAAAATGCCTACAGACTTTTGAATTATTTCCAATTTACACTTTTGATGCTGACACTCTAAACTCTAAGCTCCAAAAACATTTATGTAATTAGCAGAGACAGGGGAAAATGTGTAGATTTGCTTTATTTGGAAAACACACAAAAGACAAGAATCAAGAATGCACGTCTTTATTCTTTATGCTTGATGATATTCCTCATATGTGCGTACTTGGACTTGTTCTTTAACCGTGTATTCATAATTGAAGTAAAGGGGATGATGCTGCAGAATCCCATGTTCAAATTTCTTTGTTACTCTTTCGATACTCAATACTTGATGGTCAGTTCTCTATGTCCTTTTTCCTTTTTGGTCGGATGCTACAGATTACAGATAGATCTACCTTCAAGAAAAACCTTTATAAATAAAGGAATGAAAGGAGAAAAGCAGCTGATTTATGACTCGTGAGGCACCTGTTTCTCTCCATTCTCGAATGTCGAATGTAGATTCTAGATTCTCGATCTAAAAGCTTCAGTGTATACAAATTCGTATTCGTATTGGTTTTATTGCAGGCGTCGACAGTCGACACACATGATGCATCATATAAATAAATAAATTCAATAAAACATTTACATTTACATTGCACACGCATACTAAAGATGGACGATATGAATTTCCATTAAAATCTTTATTGAATCTTGAATGTTGAATGTGTACAAGAGTGAACAAATTGATTCAAACTTGTCTTCTCTTCTCCTTTTTTATCTTTTTAAGAACAACAATGGAAAATTGATTAAAGGGCCGTTTCTTCCTCCAAGATCCAAGTCCAAGACATGAACTCATTTGTTAGCGAGTTAAAAATCCTCATGAATCATGAACATTTTGCATTATGCACATTATGTAGCTTTTCAAGTAAATTTTCTTACGGCTATTCAAAAGACGCAGATCCCAATGAATATAAAACACGAAAAAATAAATAAAGTAAAATACAAATTGCGTCTTCATTTCTTATTAACTTTTTTGTGGAGGAGGAAAACAGAGCAACACAAAAATACACCATCCACAGTATAAAATGACAATAACAATAATAATAATAAATAAAAAAGGCTCTATTTATATCTATTTATATTGTGCATGCATGATGTATGATGTATGATGTAGGGCATTAGAAAAACAGTGAGTATATTGAGTATACAAATTGGCCGTGTTGTTTTCATGATGGATCGTGGAAAGTCCAAAATGATGGTCCGTAGTCCTTAGTCACCGTGAGGCACTTACTCAAGCCGAATCTTTTCGTCTTCTGGTCAATTGAGTCCACTCTCTCTGTCTGTCTCTTTTACTCTCTACTGCGGACTATGGGCTGTCAAAAGAGATGATGATTTCCCATTAACTGTCCACTTGCATGACAAACGGGGGTTGCCCTTTCTCTAATATTGTAAGCCGAGGACATTCAAACGGAGAGGGAGATGGAAATGGAAATGGGAATAAAATGGGTAAACATCACATCTTGTGGGATGAAGTATGAAGCATGAATAGAATCACTTCTTCCACTACTAAAAGTATGCACAATGTACACTGTATTTTAGAATTGGGGATTGTGCATCTATCAAAGGAGATGGCCTTTTCTCCCTTCTCTTTAATCGTTGTCACATGTCACAAGTGTAGACAAAGCAATTGAATAGGACAAATATATTATACTGTACTCTGTACTCTGTAAGGAATGGCACAACATGAAAGTTAAAGACAAAGTTGTGAGAAAAAGAGTACGGAATAAGGAATAAGAAATGGTTTTGGTATGTGAATGTGTATCGGATGTTGTGGGTTGTGGGTTGTGGGAATGGAGGGTCATTTACTAGATTACTTTGGGTCGGGTTCCTCTTTTCTTCCACTCTTTCCGGTTGAGTCCATTGAGCTCGAGAGCTCCATTTCCCTCATCCGTCCTCTTGTCTCCCGTCTTCCATCTCCCGTCCACAGAATAAAGAATAAAGAATGTGGAGTACGGATTATGGACAACTTTCCTTGGTTCACTGTTCACTCATTGAGGTTCACTTGACTTGACTTGAGTTGACTCGACTTGACTCGATTTGAGTTGACTGGAGTTCTGGCTTCTTAGATTTGTTTTGTTGGGTTTCATTCTGAGGTTATCTCCACTCTTTTCTACTTTCTATTTTCTATACTCAGTTTTGGTGTAGTCGGAGTCATAGGCCATTATAAGCACCATTATAATTTGTACTTGTACTTGCATTTGTGTAATATATCACTCATTGTCCATTTAGTTTCAATCTTTTTCTCGTGGCTTCTCAAAATCGGAATTAAGTGGGAAGAATGTGAATGGAGTGCATTGAGCTCTTATATCATGTGTACAAAATATACACGGAACAGAGTGTGTTGTAGTATTAAGTCTGGCAATATAAGATATAAAAGATATTCTTTGAGGCAAAAACTCAAATTTTCATTGTCATTCACCATTCACATTCACTAACTTTCCTTGTTTTGGGTCCGCTTTCTTGGTTTCTAAGGAAAGGTTGTGGTTTTGGCTTCGGATTGAAAGAAAAGAGGAAAGAAAGAAACTTATCGGCTCACGACAGGAACAGAACCAGAAACAGAAAGAGCATCAGATATAGACAATAAACACTGTAGACTTTTTCCTCATTTCAAAGTGAGTCCATGGTTCTTATTCTTTTGCGTATTTACTTTCTGTCTCTTTTCTGTTTATCAATGCACAAGATGCGACAGTGGGAGAGTATTCTGTAATCTGTGGATTGTACACTAGACAAAGTCTCGCAACTCACAATCAGTGACACTTTGTCATCCCGCAGAGTGAGGGAATGAGCCTCACATTTCTTATTCTTATTATTTCTTCGTCTTGAGTCTTGGTTCAAGTGGGCCGGAACGCATCAACAAATCAACTAATCTTCTCCCGACTCCAGAGTGTGTAAAATGTACATTGTGCATTGTATTGAGTATTCAGCTTTCAGTTCTGTGAACAAAAGAAGCTTTTATCTGTTATCAACCTGACCTAGACCAATCCAATCATCCAATCGGAAATGCCATAGAAAACAGGAAAAGGGGTATTTTTTTCATAGGTTATGGTAGAACTGAAAACTGTTTTCTCGTTCAATATTTTTCTAATTTTCAGTAGAATGCAGAGAGCTTGGTGCATGGGATAAAATCAGAGAAGAATAGATCGCATATTGTACAACAAAAGTCGCCAAAAAATGAACTGGATTCCCAACGTTTGTCTTTATTTTTTCGGGTAGAAAAATCAGAGAGTTGAGAGTTGCCATTTGCATTATTATAAACCATAAACCGTTTAGAATTAGAAAAAAATGTAGAATGACTCGCAAATGGAGATTCCGACAATGAAACAAATGAGAGACTTGAAATGGGCTGGAATCTGGAATTTTTGCTCACAACTGACAACGGACATATTGAAATTATCTAATAAAATGCCGCACAGCTTGTATGAATTTCTCCGCTCCTCTTCAGTCTCTGCACTTTCCCTCTCTGTAGAATTAGAATTTAGCGTGTCATAATAAAGAACGTGTTGCGTACTTTGGATTAGCAAGATTCTTGACAATTCAAAATTCCAAACAACAAGCAATGCAGAATACACGAGCAATAAAGCACATGTGTAGAAAAGTGCAGCTAATTAAATGCGGGGAATGATGATGAATGATGAAAAAACGGGATGAAGGGATGAACAAAATAAAATAAAATGAATATGTACTTTTTCTGTGGCTTGTATTTTGTATTATAGTTTATTTAAACTTTAAACCTCAATTGAGAAAACCACAATGAACATTTCCATTCATTTTCGCATTCTTTAATCCAAAAAATGTGTGTTTTACATTATTATTATTTGGGCGGTTTGTTTCACTCAACACTCGAGACTCGAGACGCAAAACTATTTACTATTTACATTACAAGTTTAACATTTAACATAGACCGCTGAAAAAATGAACACTAAAGAACAAAAAAACAAGAATTTAAAAATTCTGGAGAATGGAGAATGAATATTACAAATATAAAATGTTTAAAACATTATGTTTTAAATTTTTCCAAATTTTTTTTCAAGTACTAAAAAGTTAACACAACTTGTCTATTGTCTATTGTCTAGAATTAAATATATACAAAGTTGTTTTATACTCTTCAAGTTTCATCTTATGGTTGATGATTGATTGACAGCTGACAGCTTTCAATTTTTTTGTACGAGTAAAAATGTTTATACAGTTGCTGGAATTTAAGTAAACGGTAAAAGTTGAAAGTTGAAGAGCAAAAGAAAGTAAATGAATGAATGAAAGACAAATCCAGAAAATACCGACAAAGTAAAGGAAAGTGCAAAGTTTAAAGTTCAAAGTGACCATGTGTAAAATTACAAATTACAAATTACCCGTTTCATTCAATCTCAGATCTCTGCTTTCTTTACTATTTACTATTCATTATTCATTGAGCATAAATTAGGGACTAAATTATCCCACTTGATGCGCAGTTTTCTTCTTTTTCCTCTACTGTGTATTTTTTACAAGTATTTGTTTTTCTTCAAAGGCTGTTGACTGTTGACTTTTGGCATATTGCCATTCTGTGAATATACATACAATTATTTTTTCCACCTTCTCCGAATCTGAATCCAAATCTCAGTCATCCGTTCATTCATTCTTTCATTCAAGATTCAGGAGGAACAATAACAAGAACACCGCTGATAAAAAAAAATAAGTTAGAAGGAAACACAAAGCTCAAAGCGGAAATCGGATGCACAGTCCTCAAATTGATTCCTTTTACGATATGTTATGAACTTATAAAATAAATGCGCAACAGTTTGTTTCATAATCATCATTATTTTACGGATTACACAAAAAGTGTGGAAATGCGTTGTATTTTCTGTTTTACTTTGATCTAAACTCTGCATTATAAATTACAATTCAAAATTCAAAAGCTTATTCTCAAATTCCCTTTGAAGTTTAAAGCTTCTCAATTCTCAATACTCGATACTCAACATGAGAAGAAAATATACAAATATGCTTCATTTTTGGACGAGGTCACAATCCGTAATCCACAAAATAACCATAAAATCCTAAATCATCCACAACAAAAGTATTTCCGAGAAAATGCATTCATTATTATGATTTGTAATCCATAAGTCATAATAATTATTTGTAATGAATCAATTGTAAAATCTATGTCTAGAGTCTAAAATAAGAATGCATTCGCAAGTTGGGCTTTTGAATCAGTTAACGAATGGAAACCTGAGTCGTAAATTGTAAAGTTACTACAACTCAAATCAGAGCATTGTAAATTGTAAATCAAAAAGGATGAAACGTGATTAATCAGCAGATCCTGCGTCACGCCACACCACAGTTGAATTTGAATGTGAATTTGAAGTTAGAATTCAGAATTCAAAACTCGCTCAAAACTGGAGAAAATTAAAAATGAAGGTTGCGATTTGCGATTCAGAGAATTTCCAGGGACAAAACAAATACTTGAGTCTTAAGTTGTATCAAAAGTTGATTTCAAAGGAACATCTTATGCAAAGTTACATTACAAATTACACGTTACGCGTTATATAAAACCTAAAATCTACAATCTACCTTATATGTAAAATTAAAATGTACATGTATAATTTTGCGCCTTTCATCTCCTGTCCTAAAAGGAACTGATCCTTTTGAAATAAAATATCTGGATACTTTTAATTCATTAATCAAGAGAGAGAGAAAGTTTTATATAACTTGTAATTTCTTTTTGTTCATTCAAAACTCAAAATTCACACTCCAAACTCCAAAGGGAAAACAGAAAAGGAATCAGTTTCAATTTTGGAGCATTTAAAACTTGAAACTTGAGACTTGAGACTTGAGACACTAATGAATTGAAGACAAACTTGCAAACTTTTGTATTATGAATACATGTATCTTATAAATTATAAATAAACAGAACAAAACATACTGCGTCATTCAAAGTTTAAATAAAATGAAGACAAAGAGAGTACAACTTTATTTTTATGTCTAGGAATAAAATCCTCTCTAGTTTCTTTCAGAATTCAGATGAAAGCCGCTTTTGACTTTGAGTTTTGAGTTTTGGAGGGAACGGGAAAAGTAGGAATGAAAATGAGATGACAGTTTTTGACAATGACTACAAGTGCAGTTTTCACTGGGCACTGTGCAGCGTGTCTCTGGATTCAGAGATTCTTGAGAATTTTGAACTTGTGAATGAACAGGGAACTGAATGAAGATTAAACAGCCCGCATAAAATAAGAAACGAGTAAAAATCTCCCCAAAGAATTCTTTGTCTGTTTCTGACATGATAATATATATTTATCAAGATTCAAGAGTAGGACCGCGGTGATGCTTTTACTTGCTCAACAAAAAGCTGTAAAGGTGTAAAAATTATAAATTATCTATACACAATACACAAGACGCTCAGCATTAAATGTCAACGCCACTGTCAATGTCAAGGATTCCAAAAATTTCCCTGCACTCTTTTTTCATTTTCATGATCATTTTCGTGGTCATTGTTATTTGAATAACTTGGATAGTGCCTTTTTTCAATTTTCGATCCACGTTTTCGAGAGTGTAATAGAAATAGGATGAAAAAAATGTGCGTAGGGCAGGTTTTGAGGAGAAAGTAAAAATATGAAGAGAAAAAATACTCTTGACTCTTGTTCAAGAATGCAGAATACAAAAGCGCAGGCACAAGAGTGTTATGAAATCATGGAAATTTAATTATTTCAAAATCCCATTTCATTTTATTCCATATAATATTTTGCTTAGTGTGGTATTTTATATTTTCTATTCAAAAATATTCCATTATCCCATTTCTCGAGTCCCCGCACATCGCACATCGCACATCGTACGTGTGACGTGTGTTTGTTCTTTTTTGGGTAGGAGTTTACAAGTAAAATGTAAAACGTAAAATGGACAATGAATTATCTAGATCTGGACGTGAAAATACAGATACTTGTGTAATGTAATGGTTACATATTTTCCTCATATTTTATCAACTTGTCTGCTCTCTGCATACCAAAAACCAACAACCAACAACCAGCTCCAAAGCCAAAGCCAAAGCCAGCTCCAAAGAAACCCCAAAGTAGCAAACAGAAACACGTAAAACCCGAGTTTCCTCTTGTACATACACCACAAATTGTCGTGTGTATCTATAATATGCATGAATATTCGAGCCTGTCCATTTCATTTGGGTTTAGGTCGTGTAGTTTTTCGAGTGTTGGAATCTTTATGTTCTACAATGCACACTGTACGTGTTGTTGTACCCTGGATGTTGGATGTTGGATGCATGACCTGCCCTCGCCGTTCTGACGTTTGGTATTTTGGATTGGGATTTCAAATCAGCTTAGCTCGAGTAAATCCTGAATTTTGAAAAGGGAAGAGTGTAGACTTTAGAGTTTAGCGTGTAGAGTGAAGATACGTGACGGTGGTAGTAATAAGGGCAAAGTGGCAAAGCAAAAAGGAGCCGAGGTATTCTTATCCAGACTCAAAATCCAGACCCACTGGATTCCAAATTCGAAATTCCTCTGGATTCTGGATACTGGTAAAAATGTGTACGTAAAAACGGAATGCAAATTCAAACGGTTCAACCGGCAACTCACAACTGGCAGCTCGTTGAGTGTGAGAGTAAAAGTAAGTTGTAAACCATGATCAAGAATCAAGAATCAAGAATGGTTACAGTATTTTCCGTCGGGTTGACTCTCCATTTTCTAACCAGCTTCAACCTTCTTTCATTTTTTAATCTAAATGTTGAGCAGCATTTTTTTGTTTTGTTTGAACATGTCAAATTTAAAAATGTTCATCTTTGATACTTGTTTTGGTCAAAGTTAATCAAGCTTTTGATTAATTTTTTGTAAGTTCTGTGTTCAAACTGTTTCAATTTAAATTTGTTTCTGAAAAGAAGAATCACCCTTTTTTATCCTCTACTCTTTAATATTTACTCGGAAATTTACAAGGTTTTGTATTTTGTGTATTGTGTATATGTGTAAAACCACTCGTGAATGAAATGAGAAAAAGGCGGTTGGTGGTTGCATAAAAATGTGTCTTGTGTCTTGTTCTTCTCAATTCTAAATTCTAAATTCGAGACTCGAGACTCGACCAACAAAATTTTGTATTTTGTATTCATATTTCCTTTTAAAATACATGTAGCTTCATTTTCATCTTTTTTCGGTTGTGGGTGCAAAAGATATGTAGTGAATTTACATTCAATTCCTGTGAAGAACCTCAATCCAATTCAGTCCAGCTCAAAACTGTAGACTAAACTAAACTGGGTTGAGCAAGGGAATGGAGTAGACTCGTAAAATTTATATAGTCAACAGTCAACATGTAAAAACTACCACTACCAAAACTGCATAAAATAAGAGGAAGAGTGAAAAAGAGCTGAAAATTCCAGTCTGCTCACTCCCAATGCATTACAACCTCCAAAAGAAAAATTGCAGAACCTAAAACGACAGTAGTAATGTTATACACACATTCATTTGTAAAAGAATCTTTCTCTCTGTTCTTTTTTGATTATGAAAGAAAGTGTAGAAAATTTTCATCTTTTTCCTCATCCACTTTTCATTCTCATTTTCATGCAAAGCTCACAATTCAGTGGAGTCATTATCATTTTAATTAGACTGTTTGTCTGTTGTATTTTGTATCGCCTTACCAGAATCCAGAATCCACAACAAAGAGGATTCCCACTTTCTCCCTCTTTCTCTTTCTAATCCATTATCCATTTTGTACACCATGTGCCATGTATAATATGTGTAAAAGAATTTGAAAACCCGAGAAGTGGAATTTTACACGTTTTTCGTAGTTTTGTAGCCAAGAACAAGAACTATCTACCCTGAAAATTTCAAGTCTCTAGCAAAT
>JABASP010000910.1:0-37979 GCA_019776565.1 Sminthurinus signatus | reverse complement strand
ACATTTGGACACACAGCAGTTGGCCACCCTTTCCAAATCCGGGCAGAAGTAACCAACAGAGAGGTTATTTTTTACAAGTGTTAAATTAAAATGCAAAAGACATCAAATTTTTTCGAAAACTTCATTTCGGTAAAATTTCTACGGTGAAGTGACATTATATAAGGTAAGGTTAGGACCTTGAAGTCACGGAAATAGAATCTGCATATAGACGAAGCCATAGGAAGGAGAATCGGCCGCAGCTAATAAATAAGGTTCAAATTGTCAAAATTGTTAAAAAATCGAAAACGTTGATGTTTCATTTTGATAAAATGTCTACGGTGGAGTGAGATTATATTAGGTTAGCTTAGGAAAATAAAATCACGAAAATAGAAGCTCCGCAGCATATGTAGTAGGAAGATATGGTATTTGGAAAGTGTGGTCAAATGCTGTGTGCCCAAGTGTCAGAGTGGTCAATTGTCGTGTGTCCAAATGTCGAGTGTCCAGATCCTTGTGGAGTTCAACTCAAAGACATCACGTAAATAGGACATTCCTTCCTAATTCGTTTAAACTCCTACATTGAATATTTATCGAAGAGATCCCAGTACCACATGAGAACAGGCGAATGGATACTGTTGTCTTCAGTCCAGACAAGTAAACTAGATATATCCTGGATCCTACCGTTCGGCTTGAGTTTTCTCGAGGGCAACCAGAAGAAAATCACCATGAAAAATGTGCTCTTTATACCTCATGCATGCCTTTTTTGAAAAAATCCTATGGAATAAAACAAGTGGAAGTAATTGGACAGAAAATTGGTGCTTCAGGAACGTTACCAAAATTCTTTCAAGAATTCTGTAAAAGACTCCGGTTGAAGAGAGCAATGATGGAAGAAATGGCCTTCAATACAATTAAGGGCTCATGTGGATCCTCAATAACCACACGAGACGTTCTGGTGTGACTATAACTATTTAGAAAAAATAGAACCTCCGTCACCTTTACTCTTTTGACGTCTCTTTTTCTAGAGCCAAAGCACTATTGTTGCCTTGTACTTCTACCACTATTTCAACCTTTTTTTCTACAATGGCCACGGCAATTTTCGAAAACCCTCGACCACTAATTTTACCACAAAGTTTGATATTGTCCTATTCATGCTGACCCTTTCTCTGCCACTAGTGATGCCAGTAGAGCTGAATTGACTATAATTTTTATAAGATTCGCAAAAACAGGTATTTTGAGCAACATAACTACAGCTTGACACATTTTGAACAGTATTTCGAAAGAATGGTTGCTTTGACCTGAAAAGTTTGTTGTTTTAGGTTAGGTCCAACTGTTTTGAAACCTTGAATTTGCAAAGGGTTTATAAACTTGGACATAAACATGCTCGTGCACACACACGAGCAAACTTAAGTGTTTACAGCATTGCTCTAGGACACGAAATTCTATAAGAGAAACGTGACAACTATCCTTAGACATTTCTAGTTATTGTGACTCCTTCAAAAAGACTTCCACATATGTGATCCTTGAAAATTGCTTGTATAGCCTTGAGCTTGAAAAATTCAAATTCAAAAAGAAGCCAAGCAATCGCACTCGAATAACCGAAATTGGAATGTCCAACAACTGCGTTCAACGCAATGATTTGACTGGAAAATATACAGGTGAAACAGTTTGTATCAGTTGAATAGAACTCTAATCGACACATGAATGGAGCCTTACCTAAGAAGATTAAAACTACAAATACTGCAACACTACACCACTTTACAAAACGCCGAAATGCACGTAAGCAAAACATTTCAAGCAATAAACAAAAATTCAAAGATAATCCCGTACCACTAAAATCCAAAATAGTTGAGCTTGCTGTCGTGGTATTAGGAGTAGTCGATGTGGTGGTCGTAGATGTTGATGGTACTTCGCCCATTGTGGTGGTTCCAGGTGTTGTGGTGCTCGTGGATGTTGAGGTGAGAAGAACGCCTTCGGTTGTGGTCGAGGGTGTAACCGAGCAGTTTCCTCCCGTGTTCCGCATAGGCACAATGACAAATTTTTTGGTCATGGCCTGCGCATCACAGTAAGCACTGAGGCTTTGACGCTGATTATCCGAGGAAGCTGATTCTTGTTCTTCTTTGATGGTGTACTGTTGTTTCTTGAGACACATGCTGTTGAGCGTTCTGTTGTGATATGCGGAAGCGTTTTGGTACTGGCTTTGAGCACTCTGTTGACTCTCGGACATTGTGGACTCTTGGGCGGACGAGTCGGAGCAGTCAGAAGAATCGGTCGTGGGAGAAATGACGAATTTAGGTTTGGTTGCTAGTTGCTCACATGCTTCTTTGCTGTTCTTCTCCTCACACGCTGCTCTATCGAATTGCTTCTCCTCGATGGCATACTGATCTCTATTCTGGCAGCTGGTGCTGTTGAAGGAGGCGGAAGAACTTTGGTGACTACTACTGGAGCTGGAGAAGTTGGATTCTGAAATGGAGGAGGACATTCCAGAAAACTCAGAACACGCAGCATCCGACTCACTTGACGGAACCACTGCGTATTTCTTCTTTTTGGCTTGCTCTTCGCATTCATCCTGGCTGTGCTTTGCTTCACATTCTTCCATATTGAACTGTCTTTCCTGCATTGTGTACTGTAGATCCTTCTGACACAACGTATTCTGCGTTCTGTTAAAGGAGGACGAAGAAGAGGAGTTTTGGTACTCACTCTCGTTGGTGCTGTGTTCTTCGGAGACGACTCCCGATCCGGAGGCGCAGTCAACAGCGCCAGCAACTGGAGCTATGACGAACTTCTTGCGCGGACGCTCGCATTCTTCTTTGCTGTGCTTTGACGCGCACTCCTGTGCATCGAACTCCTTCTGTTGGATTGTGTACTTGGCCTCATGACAAGCCTCAGCATCTGCTGAGCTAAATGACTGGGAGCTGTTTTCATAGGAACTGGAAGCGGCGTGATGTTCTTCCGACACTGCAGACGCTTCCTCGACGGCATCACCACACTCGTCAGCATCCTTGATCGGTACAACAGCGTATTTCTTTGCGTTGGCTTGTGTAGTGTCGTGTTTTTCTTGGTATTCTCTCTCACAAGCTGTTCGATCAAACTCCTTCTCCTTGATTTCGTATTTTTTCTCCCAGTCACAAGTCTCTGTTTTGTTTTCGTAAATGGTCTCGTTTTGGTAGACGGCTTCTGTTATGTTCTGCTCTTCTTCAATCACCTCAGCCACTGTTGTGTTTTCCGTAGCGACGGTTGTAGTCGTGGGTGTTGTTGGTGCTAAAAGTTTTAAGTATTCAATGTTTAAACTGTATATGCTGGCTGAAAAGTTGTGACGCATAGTCTTGATTGTATTTGTACGGCTTCGTAGGGTTTAACACATTTCTCGGGTTTAGCGTGGAGTTCCGAAAGGATAATGTTTCGGTTTTTTGTGTAAAAGCATGGAATTTTTGTCTAAGAGTTCATGTTCAAGAGTTATCTTTTGCTGTAAAGTTTGCAGTGGTAATCAATATAGTTTGGCAGTTTGACCTGGGTGCATTAGTTTAAATGCAACTTTTTTAATTGAAATAGAATATTATTTCAGAAAAGGAGCTTCTATAGCTTCAATAGATATTCTATGTTTGGATGCTGAATAATTCCTTCCGTGCGTTTATATAAATTTTCGAGCCTAAACGACTATACAAAAAGCGATGGGCTATTTCATTTCAAAAACATTTACAATAGTGTTAAAACCCATGAAGCTCTTGATGTTCAAGTGAACAAACCGCAATTTGTTTCAGTTAAAAACCTACAGTTCCACATATTCGAAGTAGTTTTCTGCCGTTACGAAGTGTACTTCTGAAGTAGAATTAAGTAAAATACAATATCCCGAGAAAATTTAAAACCGATGACACACATTACCTTTAAATAAAAATTTGAACTTATATAAAAAGCATTGCTTAACAATTTTGTACCGGAAACAGCTTCCGTAGTATGTGCTTTCGTGGTATTTGGAGTAGTAAAAGCTGAAGTGAACGAGTTATCCAGTGTATCAGCCAACGTACGAGTAGTAGAATGAGGTGTTTCAGTTTCCTCTTCATAGTCTAGGCCTCGTTCATTGCTAAGGACAGAGTGATCTCGACACTCAGCTGTACCATTAGTAGCGGCAATGACGTATTTTTTCTTTTTTGCCTTTTTGTCGCATTCCTCTGGACTGTATTCTTGTTCACATGTTTCTCGATCAAACGGTGTCTCTTTGATTTCGTACTTCTTCTCCCAGTCACAAACGTCAGTTTTGTTTTCATATACGGTTTCGTTGTTGTAGGAGATTTTCGTCTCGTTCTGCTCCACTGCATCCACCTTAGCTTCTGTTGTGTGTTCAAGAGCGTCGTTTGTTGTAGTTGTTACTAGAAATTACATAACCGACGTGAATCAAAAAAATTTAAGGGCTGCTTAGATGGAATAAAATGAGTTTTATTCAAAGCTGGTAATGCAAATGCTTACTACGTGTACTGCATGTTGTGTATATATTTATAAAACAAGATTGGATGGCGTGATTTGAATTTAAATTGAAATTTTTGTGAGGTTTGTCACCGCACATAAAAGTAGCTGCCATCTTTCAGTAAGTTCTGGACTATGTGACTATACTCATTGTAAATATCATTAATAGAATAAACTGAAAATGTGTAGCAAAAGGCTGAGGGTTTTGAGTAAGCCTGGATAAAATTGTACAGATACTACTATTAACAAAAACGTGGCTCATACTGAAGGTTGTTTCCATAGTTGTTGTTGTTGGTGTTTTTGGCGTGATGGTAGACCCAACGGTGACTATCGAAGTTGAAGTTTCAAGTACGGTTGCTACTGTTGTGCTTGGAGTTGTAGTTTGTTTTCGAAAGATTCGTCTATGCCGGACTTCTTCTGTGGTGGTTTTGGTTGTTACTGATGTGATGGGACTTGAATTTTCTGTTTGGTTCACGGTAGTTTTTAACGTTGCCTCGGTCGAATTGAAAACCGGGGTAGGCTCTGTGGCGTTCAGGGTAGTATTGATTGTAACCATGGTGACCTCAGTTGTGTTTAAAGTTGGTGTCGGTTCTGTCACGTTTAGACTAGTTTTAAACGTAAAAGTTGTTGAATCCGTCGTGTTGAAAGTTGGTGTAGGTTCTGTAGAGTTTAGGGTAGTATTGAGTGTAGTGATGGTGGACTCGGTTGTGTTTAACGTCGGTGTGGGTTCTGTCGAGTTCAGGGTAGTATTAAATGTAAATGTTGTGACCTCAGTTGTGTTTAAAGTTGGTGTCGGTTCTGTAGAGTTTAGGGTAGTATTAAATGTAAATGTTGTGACCTCAGTTGTGTTTAAAGTTGGTGTCGGTTCTGTAGAGTTTAGGGTAGTATTAAATGTAATCATGGTGGACTCGGTTGTGTTGAAAGTTGGTGTAGGATCCGTAGAGTTTAGGGTAGTATTAAATGTAATCATGGTGGACTCGGTTGTGTTGAAAGTTGGTGTCGGTTCTGTAGAGTTTAAAGTAGTATTAAATGTAACCCTGGTTGACTCGGTTGTGTTGAACGTCAGAGTAGTATTAAATGTAAAGGTTGTGACCTCAGTTGTGTTTAAAGTTGGTGTCGGTTCTGTCGAGTTCAGAGTAGTATTAAATGTAAAGGTTGTGACCTCAGTTGTGTTTAAAGTTGGTGTCGGTTCTGTAGAGTTTAGGGTAGTGTTAAATGTAACCATGGTGGACTCGGTTGTGTTGAAAATTGGTGTAGGTTCCGTAGAGTTTAGAGTAGTGCGAAATGTGAATGTTGTGTTGAATGTTGGTCTAGGTGAGGTCGAGTTTAGGGTAGTATTGAATGTAAAGATGGTGGACTCGGTCGTATTGAACGTCGGTGTAGGCTCCGTAGAGTTCAGCGTAGTATTGAATGTAAAGTGTAGAGAATCCTCGGTTGTAACTTCGGATGTGGATTCTGCAGAATGTAAGTTGCTGCTTGCTATTGCCAATATCGTATTATCTGTAGCTGCCCCAATAGCTTGCTGGGCTGTTTTGGAAACAAATTGCTGTTAATTTACATAAGGAAGTGAATCACCGAATCTTTAAATAACTTATTCCTGGTGCCTATAGGTTTTGGAATCATCTGCTTTGCTTTACTGTTTCAATGAAACAAGAAGCACCATTTTATAGCCACAACTTTGTGGCTTCAAGTATCCCAAGAACTACTTGGTTTGATCATTTTAAATTTCTGACACAAAACGTATTGTTCTAAAGGAGCTTGACTCAAGAAACTTTAGTTTTATTGGCATAATATAGGGCCGAATGAAGTAGACGTAATTTTTAGTATGCAAAGCAGACATTTTTAGGGTAGCGCAGTTTAGCTGGCTTAATCTGTGAAATTCCATATCTGCAAGGACTATAAGATACATACCAATGCATCTTACAATGTATATGAATTACGGTCATTGCGCGGACAATTACCCACCATACAATAGTTTCCCGGCCTCGAATAGTTGCCCAGTTCTGCGCCAAAGTACTCAAATAATTGCCCCATGGGAATTACATGCTTTTGCAGTAGGTGGCAGCTAACATCTTATACTTGACAAGCTTCCAAAAGTTACCCAGTACTTTTGAAAGTATTTGAATAATTGCCCAGTGTAATTGTTCGCGGTGAGTACCAATGCATATACGGGAATATTATTACTTTTACTTAATAATCCCGGCATACGGCATATGTTAAAATCAAAACTACGCATTTATGCAGATTTGCAGAACCTCCGGTGCTACAGAAATTTTCAGCTTTAACAATTTTCGAAATTTAGCTGAATTGCCTAGCTTATTGTACAAACCTTTGGAATTGTGAGCAACAGCATATGCATAATCAATTTGGAATGTACATTTGGAAAATGCGAGCAATTCGAATCTGAAGTTTCCCACCCTCTGAGCAATGAGGTTAATACGTTAAGATTGTATCAATTTCTGCTGTAGTCTTTAAATAAAGCATAAATGCTTTAGACTTCTAAATGCATAAGCAAACTGGGAAAATAGTGTGCCAGTACAGAACTATTTGCAGGCACTAAATCTTTCGACTATAGTTCGAAATGCACCCACTTATTGGGTAGTTCCCAATGTCAGCGACAAGTTTTTTAAAATGTGGCGCCATTACTGTGTTATAAAAAGGGGTTCTGGGGGACAGGTGCACGGACACAGAGATAAAAGTAATACACAGCTTGGCTTCCTAAACAGTGGATTTGCATCATGGTGAGCCCAGCTGAGAATTTTCCTTTGCAAGTTTGAGACCATTTCCACAGAAGTATGGGGAAATGTACAACTTTTAATTGGGAGTTGCAAAATTTATTGCCGTTAATGCTGAAGTAGGTTGTTATTGTCCTTATCTTCATTGAAAACAAAATATAGAAATTTACGGTTGCCATCAAGACACATAACACTTACCCCGATTGCCTGAAACTTTGTGCCTTAGAATCGGTTTCATTTTCATTTTTTCATTCAATAATTTTTTTTAAATTGGAAAAACGTTTACCTAACATGATTCACCCTAAAATGATTATGTATAAGCTTTGGCTTACAATTAATTACTTTACATTATTTGGATCTCTGCTACCCTTTGTCTTTTTGATGCTATTTTGTGGCCCTCCGAAATAAGTGCCCCTGTTTCTGGCCCTACAACTATTCCTAATAATTAACAGGAATGTTAGCATGCTACGACAATCAATTTGAGTGCATAGGAACCACGTCAAAGAATTTTGGAATGGATTACGTAATTTCTTTTTTAGAATTAGTCATTGTACCAGGCTCTAATTTTTCAACAATTTAAAAGTAAAAAAGAGCCGCTACACGTTAATAAGTCGTCAGCAAACATCGGGAATGTAATTAAGGCAGTTTCTCATAAAACGAAAATGTCAGAAAGGAAACCATGAGCAAATTTGAAACTTTGTATGAAATTTCCCGAGATTTTTGTGAAAACCACATTAACTGTTAGTGTAAAATTGCTGAAGTTTGGTGTCTTTTTCACTTTTTAAAAGTAAAAAAGAGTTTAGAATGTCTAGCTTTCATTTTTTTGTAATTTGAAGGGGAAAATGGTGGAAGTCAGCATACTGCTACAAAAACAGAAGTTGGCCATCAAAAATTCAAAATAGTTACCAGAAGTCAACACAAACATTTGCTAACCCAGCACATTGAACTTTGACGTCAAAAATCCAAAACTTTCTGCTAAAAGTATCACGCAAAACACAAAACAAACGAGCATACTGGCATCCATAGAGTATACATACTATATATAGTATAATATAAAGAGAGCATCGCAGGCAATTAACCGATCCTGAGGGTTCATGGTAAAAAATAACTGACGAGATTGATATGGTGCAAAAGCCCTGTAGCAGTATTTTTTCTTTTAAAAAGGAAATGTTTTGAAATCAAATAAAAAACCTGTGTTATTCCTTTGCATCATATCAATTTTTTCAACCCTAGCCCAGTGAACTGTCAGGAAATTTGTTGATTTCTCGATTTTGGCTTGCAATCTTCCCCCTATGTTGTATGTACGCTATGCTGGCATGCAAAGCACCACCGCTAGCCAGCACACTCTAAAAATCAAGTTTCAAGGTTTCTTGTGTATTTTGAGGTCAACCCAGACATTCCCAGACATTAATTCCCAAAACACCCGAATTATTTTCGACTGTGCGTTATAAATGTACAAGGAGTACCCAGATATACCACATTCATTTTTATGAATACTACCCATAACTGACAACTGATCAAATTTTCTTCACTTTTAGGTTTTTTATATTTCAAAATCTGTTTTTATTCTAAACTTGAGTCCAACTTAAATTTGTTATTAGTTTAGTTTAGGACCTTTTGTAACCCTTTTTTTAACGGTAATGAAATTGAATCTGATGTATCTTTGAAACCCTCCTGTATTACACATCTTCAAATTCGGGTTTTTTGTAGATTGATAGCGGAGTTTACCTGAGAATTCTCTCGAGGCAACGACAGAACAGGGTAGTGTTTTTCATTCTCACTGAAAACCAATCCCGTTTCGGAGTTGTTTTGGACATATCTAAGCAGGAGTTTGAGGTTCGGTTTTCAAATTTTCGGTGTTTTGAGGTCAAAGGTCAGTAAAGTTTGTGCTAACCACAGGTAGTTAATTTAAAGCCAGCACCGCCAGAATTTTGATTTTATGACTGCCAAATTATGTTTTTGTAGCCTCCTGACTGTTGGCTGCAAAGCTTTGTCCCATCTAATTTAGAATTCTTGAGTCAGGGTATTTAGAAAAATTGGGGTTGTTGGGCAAGGCCAGGCTTTCGTATTCGGCGCCCGAGAAAATAAAATGGCGCCCGTTTTGGCAATCTTACCACTTATGCTCAATTCTTCACTCCCTATTTGACTTGCTGCCATTTTTTCTCGCAGATACCCTATGCACAGTTACTTCGGTTGTATTGCCCTAAAACTTGGCTAGTTGTTGGGATTTAACATGGCTAAACCCAAAAGCAACCTTTGGGTATAATAAGAAATCAAAAGTGTAACAAGCCCGAATGGGCGGAACCGCGGGATTTTAAAACCCGGAAAGGATTTTTTTTTTAGAAATCTTTTCTTGGGACTTGATTCAGTTACTATTAGAAACTTTAGTTCCTCCCATTTCCCCTTAAGCTATACCATGGCTAATTTTTAATTAATGCCTATTTAAAATACATGGCCAAGTTTGCTGCCCTTGAGTAACCTCTAAACGTAACCGACGAACATTGTGCTGAGGAAAAAAGGAACGATACAAAGGGTTGAGATTTTGAATCCCTCAAAGTTTTTGGATTTTGACACCCATGACATGCACAACTTAACTTATGAATACCACAACTGCGTACCGAATTCAAGTCAGTTGGCTTTCTTGGGAAAAATCACATTCGGAACAGCCAAAGACTTCCTGTCTGTAGCTCAGAACAAGTAGAATTTTATTGCTATCAAGAGACAGGTTTTTTAGCCACGGGGTTTTTGGTCCCATGGCTTGCAAAATTTTCAAACCACAAGCAACCTGGGCATTTTACATACATTGGCTAATTCGAGTCTACTCTTTTAATGGGCGTTTCATTTCAATTTGAGTCCACAAACTTATGTCAGTTTATAATACTGTCTTTGAACTATCGGGCAAGGCTGTCGACACTGACTTAATATAAGCTTCGTTTTTTCTTCCACGTCATTCAGAAACATATAAGGACAACACCTTTATTGCCGAACCAAAATACAACCTGCTGCTATAAAAATGTCATCAAGTGCTACTCTACCCAAAGTGATATTACGACATGGACTCGGGGTACGTTTTTCTGCCACAAAACCAAGCACAAAACAGTATCAACTTTTCAACTTAAGTCAACTACATGTCACTGGTATGACTTGTACTGATCAAAAACTGATCAATTGCTTCCAAACATTGCAATACAAATAAGCAATCAACACTAGAGGACCACTTTCTTTAAGACATTTCTGTTTTATGAGGAGCTTGCCTCTCTATATTCCTGACCTTTGCTGACGACGAAGAATTCAAAACTGGTCCTCTGTAACTATTGCAACTGTCAGCAGAACACATGTTAGGACGAACCAGCGCAATCAGGAGATCCAGGTACTGCCACGACAACAAATTTCTTCTTCTTTGCCATGTTGCTGCATTCTTCCTTGCTGTGTTTTTTCTCACAGGCTTTTGAATCAAACGGATGTTCCTGAATCGTATATTTCTCATTTTGACAAGCTGTGCTTGACGTTTCGTTACTGTAGGAAGAGGAGTTATGAAATTCACTGCTTGACATGTTGCCAAAGGAATTTCCAAGGCAATCAGGAGAACCAGGTTGGGCCACGACAACAAACTTTTTTTTCTTTGCCATTTTATCGCATTCTTCTTTACTGTGTTTTTTCTCACAGGCTTTTGAATCAAATGGAGTTTCCTGAATTGTGTACTTCTCGTGCTGACAATCTGTGCTTGATGTTTCGTTACTGAAGGCAGAGGAGTTATGAAATTCACTGATTGTCTTGTTGCTCAAGGAATCTTCAGGGCAACCAGAAGAACCCGGTTGTGCCACGACAACAAACTTCTTCTTCTTTGCCATTTTATCGCATTCTTCTTTACTGTGTTTTTTCTCACAATCTTTTGAATCAAAAGGATGTTCCTCGATTGAGTATTTCTCATTTTGACAAGCTTCACTTGACGTTTCGTTACTGTAGGAAGAGGAGTTTTGAAATTCGCTGCTAGTCATGTTGCTAAAGGAATCTTCAGGGCAACCAGAAGAACCCGGTTGTGCCACGACAACAAACTTCTTCTTCTTTGCCATTTTATCGCATTCTTCTTTACTGTGCTTTGTCTCACAATCTTTTGAGTCAAAGGGACGTTCCTGAATGGTGTACTTGTCGTTTTGACAATCTGTACTTGATGTTTCGTTACTACTTTTTGTAGAACGTTTTAGGCGTATTTTAGCTCCAATCGGTTGCTCTGTAATTTTTGTACTCTGCTTGGTTTTTCCTTCGAGGTGATTTTCTTTGTACGAATGATCCGGGTGAAGAATCTTGGTTGTGTTAGTATCATAAGCCGGCTGACTTAGTGTCTGCTGTTTCAATGTTTTTATGTGATGTGACGCGTTTGACAATTTGGACAGAGCCGGAGATAGGTTCTGCATGCACATTTTTTCTAGACAAAGTTTGTCAGCACCCTGAAAAAGAGAGCAATGTTTTAATTTTATTCTACTGGGCTGATAAAAATCTCAATGTTTTAGAGGCTTGTGTAGGCGCAGGCCACAAAAACCGGAAAATGGTTTTGGTTCAAAAGTGTCCGCTTAAACAGTTTTGGCCCAACCCCCTTATGGAGTAAAACTGTTTTGATTGGGTGATTAGATGTATGTGTGGGATAGGAATCAACCCTATGAGATTTTTAAGCTCCTACAAAAACGTCTTCCGTTAAAACATTTTGCTTTTACTTAATTAAGAAAAAAAGCTGTAGTACTTACGATTTTATCTCGATTTCTGTAAATTTTGGACAGAACGGTAAATCCTTGTATCCCACTATCAGAGAAAAACGCAGAAAATTCCACTGCAGCATCTTGGAAAAATGGTATCACTATCCCTGGAAAGACAATAACAAACGTTAGCTTCGCTACCCTAAAAACAGTTACAGACAAATTCTTGCTTTAAATTTACATAATGCAGAAACTACAAGAATCAAATTACTTTTGCCTTCCTCCCACACGTGCATATTTTTAAGGAGTCCGGTGCTCTGAATTTCAATTTCATTTTGTCCTAATATCTCTTGTTTTATCTGGGAATTGCTGGTATCATCAGAGAATTTATACGGTTGATTTCTCTGTATGAATTTTTGATAGCCAACAGGCGGAGATTTTACGGGCTTATAAGAAGAATTAATGTGACAACTGTGACTAGTCATTTCACTCAAAACGTTTTCACGGAAACATTGCACAATTACATTATCATCCTCGCGGATGGAAAGTAATGCCTCAAAACTAGTGTCTTGTGTCTCATTTTCACGTTTCACAATGTCATTTAACTGACTTTGAAAATATGGGAGTGACACATTATTGTTTTTGGGAAGGAAGCAGCAGCTCCATCCTTTTTCTTCTTCTTCATAATGGCCCGATGCCACCTGAAATAATTCAAACAAAGGAAACATGATTCTGAAACTAAAAAAAGCCGGCTCCAGGTGCAGGAGTTCCACATTTGTAATAATTATTTACTAAGAAATTAAATCTTTGCCGTAATTTCAGCACAATTTCATTTCAAGCTTTTTCTTTACTATTGAACTATTCATGTATTCTTATAACTTTGGCATTTTAAATTGAAGAATGACATCAAAGTATATGCATTTAGATAAATGATAAAGTTTACCTGTACTGATTGAAGGCCCAAAAAAATGGAGAATATAATAATAAAATTTAACACCTTGTGTCTTTTGGAAAGGGTAAGATTTCTACACATGGTTTTTAGTACCACGGTCATTGGTAAGTATGTTTTTCTTGGCTTTAAACATACTGTACCGGAGGGGAAAGAATAAAGCTTTCCTCCTGCGTATATTTTACTTTCAAATTAAACACGTGGTTAGTAGAATATGATCTACTGTTTAGCATTTGAGATACAAAATCCTGTAAAAGTGTCCTGTAAACAATGGTCACTTGAGAAACACTGTCCCCTTTTATGACAGAATAAAAACGAGAGCATACAATACAAAGCATTGTTTTTGGAGTCGTAAAATGTTTGTGTAAGGAATGTTAAATATAAAGATGCTAATACTTTAGTAATGAATGAATCAGGATGCAGTTAGTCGGCGGACAGCTGACGGCTGTCTGCTGTCATTGTTGTAGAGTTAAAAAGGAATTAACATGTAACTAACAGATTAACATGTTACATGTCATTCTCATTTTCAAGTTTTCCGTTTCTTCTCCGCTCACCCATGAAATTTGTTGAGGAGCTGAAATACATACTGTGTAATATAAATAACAGTTTTTAATCTTTTAGCTCGGAATGAGGTATTTTGATATCTTGTCTTTTGATATTTTGTTGCCAATTTTGTATTTCAATTGTCAAGTACAGACACGGCCATGTAAAGTTGAATCGTACCAAATGACTTTTGAATTCTAAACAGATGTAAACATTTTAATTCATTTTATCAGGTGGAAATGAATAAAATAGTACAATATTGCTATATTATAATTGGAAGGCTAGTAATAGCGAAATCAAGCTCAAAATTCAAGAAAAAGCATTCTGTAAGTTTTTTTGCCCGAAGTTTAAAGTTTTACAAATGAGTGACTCGAAAATTCAAACGAATTTTCAATTTTTTTTTAAAGGTGAAAAATGCAGTTTTACTGTCTGAAAATGGGACGAAAAATCTGTCATTCGTAACTCATTTTTGCAACTTACAAAAGTGAATCTATAGGAGGAAAAGTGGAATACAACACATGAGTACACATTACACATGAAATCAAGTCAAGATATTCATCGTAATTGTGATTGCATATAGGTGTATACAGTTCTGTAATTAACCTACATTCTGGGGTGGAAAACACTACTTTTGACTTGACGCTGTAAGTTTAAATTGGCAAAAAATAAAGACACAATTGTTGCTCATTGTCTAAATAAGTGATATATTTTATTACAAATATGAACTAAAAACTAGACATGGAAATATTTAAATGAGAATTTTGTTTACAGGAAATAAAACGTTCTCTTCTCTCACTCTCTCCTGTTTCCATCTGTTTAAGCAGGAATCATGCCAGAAAATAAGGTAACCAGCAGATTTTTATACATTGTATGCAAAATTATTTAAATATCATAATATACAAATAGAACTTGGTACAAAGGGATACAAGTCACTGTAAAGTGGAATGTGTACAAATCCAAATGTTTACAATTAGTTTGAATTTTATCCAATTTTAATACGTGAATAAAATTCCTTTGAAATGGTGAAAAGTTTTACTCCTTTAAACTTGATTGGTCAATATTACCTATCAAAGTGGAAGCGAGATGGAAAAACTTTTGTGGTATTATTTGGTAGCCTTCACAACTCCAACCATAATAACTGCCCATTTTCAGTGCAAAAATTCTAGTGATAAAACAGTTCACGATAGACAATCAGACGTCGTGAAAAATCACCAAGATGACGAAATTCAAAACTATTGTAGCTCCGTTTCAGTGGAAACTCAAACTAAATCAAAATTATGTAATTCTAGTGAAAATAATCAGGATTGGTCTAGGACACTAATAATTAGGTCTAAAAGTTCCGTCTGTGACTCGATCCGTCGTTATTATTTAAACTACACGGGTCAAGAAGTTAAAGTGACTTCTCCAAATTGGCCATTTCCATACATGCCAAACTTGAATTGTACATATTTTTTCAACTCTCCACAAAATACTCGCATGAAAATGGTGTGCCATATCTCCATGCCCCATCAACTCCTCAAGTGCAAAAAGACAGGGGACCTTTTTCAATACTCACTAGTTGGTGATGAAAATCTTAATCAGCAAAATACTAACACAAATACGAGCAAGAATAAGTTAAAACATCAACTTTGTGGAAAACATATTTTGACCACGTTCTCTGCAATGAATAACCTATCCTTTGCACTTAAATCAGGCCCATTAAGTATTTTTTCCATTTTACCTTCAAAGAGGAATTTTAAGTGTAAAATTAAGGTTATTAAAGCTAAGACAGTTCCTCCTCCTGTGCAACCACCAGTTTTACTATGTGGGACAAGATCCAACCAAATTAATAGAGTAAGACAATATAAAGTAAAAAATCCACCCTCCGTGACGATTTTGTGTCGACTTAAAATCAGAATTTATTTAGGCTCAGGAAGCGAGGCCGAACACAAAACTGCAACATAATAACGTATTTGTTAGACAGCGTCACTAACGAGTTTCCAATATCTTTGTTAGATGGCGTCACTAGAGAGTTTCCAATATCTTTGTTAGATGGCGTCACTAGAGAGTTTCCAATATCTTTGTTAGATGGCGTGACTAGTGAATTCTAAATATCTTTGTTAGATGGCGTCACAAGTGACTTTTAAATATGGCCGCTAGAGCGCTAGTTTAGTAATCGACGCGGAGCTTGCTCAATGTACAGAGACAAGCTGAAACCAATACTTAGCTTCACTTTTTGAATTTTTAAACTAAAATCTTTTTTGTAATTTTCCATTTTCCTGTTTATTAGCTAACAAAATACCTGGGTGAAATATGTGAAATAACAAGTAACAAGTTTATAAAAACAAGTATTTTATGTTTTATTATGATTTTATGTGTACGATCTGTAGAATTCAAAACCAGGAACAACTGTATGGGCGCGATTAGAAAAAATCAAGGGTGGAACCTCAACTCGGATTGGTGAGTATCCATGGCGCTGTATTCTGCAGATTAGGAAAAATGGCATGGTCACTCGTAACTGTGCATGCTCAATAATTAGTACAACATGGATTTTATCGTCTACTCATTGTGTTATGGGGGAGCAAGCTGCTGATATTTTTATTCGGGTAGGAACAACTGCCATTAATGATAATAGTCCTCAAAGTCCTCCATTTCTGCAAGTGAGTCAAGTAATTCCCAATACCAAGTACGGGTCAGGTCAAAATGATGATACCTCCCTCATCAAGCTTAGCCAACCCCTTGTCTACAGCTCCACCGTGAATCGTATTTGTTTACCATGTCCATTTAAAGGCCAGCAGTTTATCAATGCCACCATGTTTGTTTCCGGTTTCGTGGAACAGTCTCCTGGAATGCACATGCTTTTACAAAAGAATTTACCTGTAATGAACAGAACTTTATGTGCAGCCATTTATCCCATCAACAATGATGAAATTTGTATATATGAACCAGGAGCTGTGAGCTGTGATGACATGGTAAGTGAATGTAAATACATTCATGTATGTCTTCTAATATTATTGTACTTTTGTGTCAGTGTCGACAAATACTTGAAACTCGTTAGTTTAAATAGGGAGATCCTGGGAGTTTTGCTGATTTCATGGACCCATCCACAGGGACATTTTATGCTGCTGGTATTTTCAGTTGGGGCAAAGCTTGTAGCTCTACTTTACAACCAAGTGTGCATCAAAATGTAGCAAGATACATTGATTGGATTGAGTCAAATACAGGTACACTAATCAATGGTCAATAGCTTAATAATAATAAATAGTAAATAGTAATAAAAATGGTTAAAATCTCCGTTCTCATTACACTTTTTTAATAGGTGAAACATTTTGTCCCAAGTAACTTTTTCCGTCTTTTTCCACACAACAGGAGTCTGTATGAATTGAAAAGTAGAAAGAACAATGCACAAAGGAGTTATTTTATGCATGTAATGTGTATCACTATGCATGTTGTACACTACCGGGGTTCTATATGTTATTCGGATTCGGATTTGGATTTCTACCCGCATCTACATTCAGCGGTATATGTTTTAAAAGCTCGATAGATGTTGCTGGACACTTTTCCTACCGATGAAACAAGGTTTTTTTATTTTGTCGTCCATGATTTATACTATACACACATATGATACAACAAAGCTCCTTTTTTTGCATCAGACACTCTTTATCACTCTTTATTACTCCTGCAAGAACTTGTTGACAGTTGACAGTTGACAGTAAATCATGTGAGAGAGTTGGATATTCTGACTTACTGCTTTAACTTTGCACCGTTACACCTTTACACACTACACAGTAGCTTCAAAATCATTAGATTCCCTTTTATTCTTAGTAAATTGTATATTTTGCCATAAGTAATGTAAGCTCGTCTCTACTACCAAAGAAAAATATCGATATTTTTAATACTCTCTCTTTCTCTCGTTTTCAGTCCTGTAAATTAAAACATTACATTACACATTCACAAGTAAAAAGTGCAAAGCACATGTATAAAACAGTTTCGTGGATATACCTTCAATCTATTTTAACATGTTATATTTTTTAGCCAAAACTTTCGTTTTCTGTATAATTTGTAATCTGTTCATGTTCATGTCTCTAAATCCTTGTTCATCATACAATCAACATTACGCATTTTACACATGAATCTAAATTTTCCCTGGCTTTTCAGACGTAAGAATCATATTATAAAATATAAAACCTACAAGTCAGTTCCAAAGACTACGGTTGAATGGATGAGTGCAATGAACTTGACGAAAGGTTTAAAAGTTGTTTGATAAATTACTTGAAAGTAAGAGTATGCCGTGAATCAAAAAAACCAATGGTATTCCTATAGTGTAGCAAAAATGCAGACTTTAACCGTTTAACTTTAACTGTATTAGCATGTATAAATAATCCAAAAAGTATACTAAATCCCTTTGTCATTCAAAACTCAAAACTCCAAACTCCAAACTCGTACAGATAGGAACTATGAACCAAGTATTCCATGTTAAATTTATTCAATACTTTCAACTTTCCAAAACCTATTTACCATTTACTATTTGCTATTTACCCTGTAGTATGTGATATTTATTTTGGAGCTTTTTAAATCAGGAGAGATCTTTTCCACCATCAATATTGATCAAAGCGAAGGAAAATAAAATTCAAAATGCTATAAATATCTAGATTCTAGATTCTAGATTCTAGGTACGTGATACATGACAATATGAAACTTTTGTATGAATGGAGTAAATTGTGTGTACTTTTTAATTATTTGCGTTGTAAATTGTACATGGATTGGATTTTGTACAACATACAAGAGTGATTGAGTAAATGGATAAAAAATGTCTAGATTCTAGATGGATGCCAAAAATACAAATTACACATATTGCACATTCATGCTCTAATTTCACACTCACTAAAATCTAAAATCACATGGACGGTTAGCAGTTGTTGGATTCTCCATTCTCCATTGTTTACATAACGACAGGAGATATTTTGCCTTTTCACTTCTTGTCACTCATTTCATTTACTTAAGTTTAGCGTTTAACGGTCGGCAGATGACAGTTGGATTTCAAGTGAGCGGTGCTTATACATTACACATTATACGTGATACATGTGTAAAGTGTAAAGGTAGGAAAAGTGTAGGTAAGTTGGAACAGAGATTGACTTTGCCACTGTACTGGTTAATGATTGTTGATGTCAACGTTGGGTTTATGGCCTTTAGGAATGCCAACCCTGAATTAACTTTATAATTTATTACTCTTTTTTACTGATATCACACCAAGTCAAATGTAGTGCAAACAAAGGACTTGTATTTTATTTTATCTGTCCTCAGAGATACATCATACATCGGGCCTATATACTGTATACATACAGTATTCTGTATTCTCTATTTTTTATTAAGTCTGTGCATAAGGGAGGTTTCTGTACAGCGCTGTTCCTCAACCCATTTTGCATATTATTATGAACAATACCTGTATAACTCACCAATGTGTCAATATATCATGCATTTACAATTTACTACGTATAGACTAAATGCGCATATTTTTGTGGATGTATATATTTTATATTTTGTAATGGACGTAGGAATAAAATGTCAATCTTTCTGTTCTTTTCCTGTACGTCCAATGTCCAGTATTATACTCGGTACAGTGTACAGTGTACAGTTTGTATGATTTCATTTGATTCCTATTTCAGTGCTCTGCTTGTCCCTTGTCTTAGTCAAACATTTATCATTCCCTCGGTTTTATTGCTCAATAACTTGAAACGTTGCACTCAGACAATAAGTCATTAAGCATTTTATTATTTTCAAAGCCCGGTCAGGATAAAGCATAAAGTAGTTACATCTGACCAACCTTTGAAACCACCACTCAACAGCAATAATCCAATTCCCAATTTCCATCTAGTACAGTATGTACAGTGTGTACAGTGTACAGTCTACACTGTATGTAAATTGTACATTGAGTTTTTACTTCCTTCCATATTTCCAAAATTACAAATTATCATCAGATTTTTGGAATGACTTACTTGGATACATGACCCTAATGCATGGTTCTAAAATGAAGCCTACCATATGAGTACTCAAAATAGGAAATGGAGCCACAAAGTAGTTTTTAGGAAGCAAAGCTGACTATTGTAATCTTAGTGTCTGTCCGTCTGCCTGTCGTTAATTAGACATCTAGCGGACAATTTATGAAGTACTTCGTGTGCCATCTAGCCGAAAATTATGAACTACAGTGAACAAGTATTACGAACGCGTTTGAACTACATGGCAGACACGATGAAGTATTTTTCTAGTGAGCTTTGCACCCGGAACTTCGAGCATTTATCCTTTGAAGGCTTTATGTACATTTTACACTGCACGTACATCATGTATTTTTTGTTTCATGTCAAATTGTTGAACTTGGGGTATCATGATATTCATTTATTGCCTTGGTTCTTTTTACTAACATGTAAAATACGTGAAAAGCAGCAAAAATGCATTATAAATACTACACTTCAGCAAGCAATTGAGTAAAAGCAGCGCGCATCTTATATTTTGCACATCAGGCTAGTGATTCTAAATAATACAAAATGCACAGTGTTTTGAATTTCAAATTAAAATGCAAGTTTAAAATGGTTTTTATACACATTATTGTGTGCTCTGTGCTTGTAAGTCTATTTTTTGATGACTGCAAATCTCTTTCTATCTTCAGGGCTCTCTACTTGTTTCCATATAATGTACTTGAAAAAAAAGACAAAATGGTTATGCATGCACAATGCACAGTACGCTACAGGTGGGTTGATTCTTTAACTAAAATTATGTTGCCTATTACCTGTGTCCAGTGTTCTGTATTGTGTATACTGTATACATAAACCAAACTAAAGTTTTCTAGTCCATTTAAAACAACAAAACCTTTTTGCACTTCTACTATCTACATTCTACATGTTTTATAGCATATCTACTTTTAGGTCAACATTAAAATGTGGATTTTGGAATTTGTTTATTTTTCTCCCGGCGACTTTTATCTCCAAGAATTTTATCACCGCCACTCGAGGCTCAACGCTCGACTCTCGACTCTCGACTCGCGAGACTTGAGACTCGAATCATATCAGATATCAGTCGGTCAGTCATCATAGATCATAGACTCAGAAAGATAATTGTTTTCGGTCTTTCCAATAATAAAACATGATTTGATGATTGTACAGTGTACAACTATTTTGACTTGGATTTTGATTAGCTTTGACTTAAATCTCTTGAATAACACTTGAATCATTTTGAAAGCCGACACAATAATAATTGTTTTTCTTATTCGATCATCCGATCTCCGATTAATAAGTTGATTTTTATAAATTTTACTGCATTACCAAAAAACACAAGCATACATTTAAGCACAATTTGGATGACCACAAAAGTTGCTCATTCCTCCGTCGTTTTCTTTATTCTTTATAATATTTTTTGGATAAAGAAGGTCAGGTAACTTTTGAGGGAAATTAGGTAATGTTACAAAAGGGAAAAGAAAAAAGTTTTATTTTAAAATATGAAAATATAAAAATATAAAACAAAACAAGAGAGAGAGAGAGAAAGTGAGAGGTGTGAGTGATGAGCAAATCCCTCGTTTGAAATCAGTTACAACATGTACAATATTTTCTGTGGTGTAATTGTAATACGTTGTAATTTGTAATCCTAATCATCATCATATTCACAGTCATATCTCTATTTATTTACCATGTTCAAGTTGCCACAATTACATGAGGTGAGATAAGAGAAGGTGAAAAAAGTTGCGAGAATAATTAATAAGTACTACCACACACCATACACCATACATGACACATGAAGCTCAACGTTCAATGCTCAATTATCAATCCCCTGTTTTCATAATCATTACATAAACTACATGAATAAAGTCAAATCGTACACCAAATATATGTAATATACAAAATACACAAACAACTTACAGTGAACAAGATAAATTATTTTAAATACTAGATACATGATACATTTAGGATTTAGGTATGATGCATGATGTGTGATACACGTTCCACGTACATTTACATTTCCAATTTTCAATGTCTGTCTCTCATCACTGTCTGCATTCTATTTACTTTGTATATTATAATAATGTATTATCCATTATCCATGTTTGTCTCTTTGCATTAAAAATTGCCAATTATTACCTACATGGATTTTTGAACTGGGGCATTTTGCAGTTTGCTGTTTGGTGCTTGTACTCATCAACTATTTAGAGAAATGTTTCATTCTTGTTTACTATAAACTATAAAGTTAAGATGACTGTAAGAAAACAAAAGTCTATATGGTCTAAAAGATGTGTTCTATAATGTGTATTTATTATTTGTACAGAGGTAGGAGCTCCTAGGATAATAAAGGAGCTTCTGGAAACTGAGAGTGATAATTTATTGTCCATATGACTTTTGCTACTTGTTATCATCTCCATTTTCCATGTCAATCTTTATTATTTTACAGCACTGTGAACTGTTTGCTATATTTTGTAGATTGCAGATTGTCGATTCTACAGGTGCTAATTAACCCATTGAGATTTGAATCATCATCTACCCATCATTTTTTATACGTTGTAACTTGTAGGTTGTAAGTTGTAAGTGAAGCGCATTGCATTTTAGCACTCTCTTCAACTTTACTACAAAACCAGTGTAGTTTAGCTTTTAGATTAGTTCAATTTGGTGTTTGGTGTTTTGAAACATGTGATATAGATAATTCAAGTTCAGTTCATCAGAGGGAATGCAGTTTTTTTTTCGTCTGTAGTTTTTGTGAACCTTTAGTGATAGTTTTTAATTGAAATAGTTTTTACTTTTTACATTGGTGATTTTTGACTGTTGGTCACCCCAAAATGACCCTGAAATTTTTAAAGTTTAAAGCACCTGGTGATCTTGAGTTTGGAAGTTGCAAGTTTGTGGAGTTGCGGAGTTTTAATGTTGAATGTCCATTCCCTTTGTTATACATTTGACCCAATTTTGTATTACTTTTTAATGCTGCTGCAAGCTGCAACTTTTTCAAAAAACCGCAAGTTTGCATAAATTCAAAAATATTTCAAAATGGTAAAAAGTTTGGTGCTCCAGTTTTGATTTTTGGTTTTTGTTTTTTGTTGTTAGTTGTTCTTTGTGAATTTATGAAGGTTTTGGTGTGCATCAGTTTTGTGTTTTTTACTCTTAACTGCAGTTATGAAATAAGCTTTGTGTTAACTGGGTGATGGACACTGTGTAGTGTGTAGTGAAGGATGTTCAAGGATTTCTTTCGTCCAAACCCTTGTCACAGTCAGTTTGTATTGGATACATCCGTTTTTAAGGGAAAACAAATAAAACAAATTTTCCACTAAAACGTCTGCTTACATAATTCAATCAATTGAATTTCAAGTGAAATACGAAACAGGGTATTGAAATTATAAAAAAGTGTCATGTGTCTAGTGAGTATAGTTTTGTTAATAAAACGCAAATCCGATTTCCCTGTAAATGTTTACATACAACAAAGTTTCTTTTCAACGTATAATACGTAATATGCATAATTTATAAAATACCACATACAAAATATTCCTGGAACTTTTTCACAATGAAAGTGAGTGTTGTTTTAAATTGTGTAACTACAAAGTGAAGAAGAGTGTTTGTGAGATTCAAAATTTTCATTGAAATGGATACAGAGTAAAAATCAGTGAAATTTGTAAAATTCCGTGTATTTTATACACATGTGTAAATAGTAAATAGTAAATGTGATATTGTGAATTGAGAATGATATTCTGGACGATTTAGTGTTTCTCTTGAAAACCAAAATAAAATGGACTGGACAAACTCGAGACTCGAGGATTCGAGTAACTCTTTTTATAAACAAGTATGTTTCATTTTTTCACTACAGTCTACAGTCTTTTGTTTCTATGTGCAATGTATATTTATTATTTGAGTAAACAATGTCAGCTGCCACAGCATAGTTTTTGAGTTTTACTTGTTTTTACAAGATTATAGATGACATAATATGGAGGAATAATATACATTGTTTTTTAAAATTATATTTTACACAAAAGGATTTTGTTGCCGATGGCTTTTCAAAATTTTTAGTTTGTAGTATGTATGGGAGTAATAATAATAATTCCCGACTTTCTGAAATAACAATAGCTATTAGTCTGGTAGTTTTTAGTTTCTAATTTCTAATGGCCTCAAGTTTGTCTACTCCTCACTCATTTGAGCAATTGGAGGTGGAAAAAGAATGAAAAAGCCTCAAAACCAAAAGTATTACACTTTATGAGTATAAAAAGCAAGGTAAAAAACATATGAAAACAAAATGTATAATGTGCATAAGATTAAAGATTGAAGCTTGAAGACAGGTAACGTGAAAGGAACATGTCTATTTAGTTGGATTTGGATTTGGTGGTTGCGTGTATCTGTCAAGAAGAAGGATAAAAGGTTTTTTTATTCATAATGAAAGGATATTATTTGCTATGTATATTTCCAGCCTACATTATATTATACATATCTTCTAAATTATTCCTAAAAGTTAAAAGTAAACTTGCTATATTTCCACTTTTCCGTCAATTGGACATTCTTTACATGAGTAAATATTGAAAATTGTATTTTTGGAAACTCTGCAGAATAATAATTCTGGCGTAGGCAAAAGAATCTGTGAAAACTCGGAATTTTGTTTTTAGACATTGTGATTTTTTACTACGAACCTCAGGTTCAATGGACTCTACGATTCAAAATTCAAAACTTCATTCGTACATACACAATACATAATTGAACTATCGTTTATTTATGCTTATCAAAACATCAGGTAAAATCCCAAAACTTTTGAATGTATTTTATATATTGTTTGAATGGCAATTTCCCGGAGTTTACAGCTATTTTGTCAAATTATATCTACATAGAGAATGTCAACAAGTTTGCGTGGGGAAACTGGAAATACTGTAGAGTTTCGTATGCATTGCAGCTCCTAGTTCCTAGTTCACCTTGCACCTTTGAGAAAACTTTATTGTGTATCAAACGCACAAAAAAAGAACATTTCTAGTTAATAGCAGGAAATTACAGTGACAACAAAAGTAAAGGACTTTTGAATTTCCTTTTCTGTCATTAGTCATTATTCATTATTTTCCATCATCTAGTCTCTGTTTGCAAGGTCAATCAAAAATCAAAATGACACACAAATTAGCATTTCCTAATTCCTAATCCGTTTGTAGGTAGTTGTATTTTTTAAACACCTTTGACTTTTGACTTTAGTAAAAAAAAAAGTAGTCAAATTATTGACTAGAAAATTGCGGAATCCGAATTTAGTTATGAAAATAGTAATCGTTTATCCAATCCAATCACAATTAAGCTTAAGTGTACAAGACATACACACATACATGCAAGAGGTTTCCCCGAAATTGGGATGTCAGACCATGATCCATAATGTTTGTTATTTGTTTGATGCTTACTTCACCCTTCATATCGTACATATATACATAATAAATAGCCTTCTTCATATTTCCTATTTCCTACTCTTTCGTGTACGTCACGCGAATGTCTAAACTCTAAACTCTAGATTCTAGACTCTGGATGTTGGATTCTAGATACTAAATTGAAAAGTCAATGAAAGGGAGAGACACAGTGAAGGAAAGCGGAAATGAAATCCACTCATTTTCTGTAATGAACATAGTATGAGGTATGAGAAATGTTGACTTGCTTCTTGCTTGGAATTCGGATGAAGTCATCATGACTCAACTATAGTATACTTGTACATTGTACATTGCACATATCTGTATGCATATATGATACACGCACTTACATTCACATTCCTTTACTCAATCATTTCTGCCCTTGCCCTCCAGCCTCCAACTAGAGTCTTCTCAATTTTACTGTTAAATGTTTCTATTTATTACTTATTACGTATACATGCATCAACAACTTCAGGTTCAGCCTCAATCTTAATTGGTAGTTAATATGCGCTGTGGACGGTGATTGTATATTTTGAATTTGGTATTTTGTATTTTGTATTTTGTATTTGCGTAGGTGATAAACGGGTAAACGCAAAAGCATCTCAAACCTCAATCCTCCAACCTCGAAGAATTCCACTAAAAGTTGGATTTATTCAATGAAAAACTAAGAGACTGTCCAGACACTCGCCCTTCTTCTTCACTCCTTCCTCTCCCAATCAGATGAGCTTGAGTTTCGTAAATATACATGATAGCATATTGCGTAGGTGTAAAATGTGAAATCACTTGAACTTTTACAGGAAATTCCTTTAGAAATTCCTAATAATGAATCCATGACAATACCTGAAAATTCTTCAAAGTCACAGCATACTTTTTAAATTAGTAAGAAAAATATGAGTAAAATTGAAGCTACATGTATTTACAGTATGTTCGTAATACCGAAAATCGGAAATCAGAAATCGGAAATCGAGCTACAACATGGTGGATGTTAATGACTAATTCAAGGTCAGACTCATCTATTTTTTCTCCCTGTTCCTCAACACACAGTTTATCTTTGAGCTTTGAGGTTTAAGGTTTGAGCGGTTGAAAGATGAAATGTTTAGAATGAAGAGAGGAGAGTGAGTGGTTTGATTTAACTGAACTTGGCTTGGCTTAGTTTAGTATAGAAGAGACTTGCACAAGGTTTTAGACATTTTCAAGTAGTACTCGTTATTTCTTAGTCTTTAGTCTTGACTCTTTACTCTTTACACTTTACACTTCTCACCTCTCACTTCTCACTTTTCACGTCTCATCCCAAGTGCTAGAGACAGTTTAGGAAATGTAAAATCCGGATGATAAAGACCCGCATGAAAGAAACCTATACCTACAAACTAGAACCTAGATACAAGTACAGATACATACATAGAAAGCGACAGACAGAAAGAGGCATGAGAATGAAATACACAATCCATATGGAAAATAATATGGCTAGAGAATAAGACTAGAGACTGGAGCTACTTGAGGATTTCCTTCTGTTGCTCTCTCTTTCCGTTTTCTCTGGGATCTGGGTTTAGGAAAATCTCAACTGAAATATGTGGTGGCTGCTTCTGCTCTTTCGTTTCTCTCTCTTTCTCTCTTTCTCTCTTTCTCCCGTTTCATCCGTCGCTGCTGTGCTGTCTTCCCATTTTCTTGTGTACATGTACATGATGATGTTGGTTGGTGTGTTTGGGTTTCGCCTGTGCGATAAACGAGTCGGAGAAATAGGAAACGGACTAGTCGTATTTTGCTACCCGGATCATTCACACAAAAGTCATTCATCTATCCTGAAGGCAACCAGATTTGCTCGTACCTCGTACCTCGTACCTCGTACCTCATACATCATACAAAAAGGTTCTCTGTGAGAACAACAACAGACATTGCAAAATAGAAAAGTATTATTCGTATTATTATTATTTAGTTGGAAAATTTGCAATTAGCCGGGTTGCTATTGCTACTCTAATGAATTAAAGTAAACTTTTTGACAGGTTTTCTTTTGAAAATTCCCGTTTTAGAGGGGTGAGTGGGTGAACATTAAAATAGTTAAAGAGTATCCTGCTTGGTGTTTGGATTTTGGATTAAAAGTATTGTGCTGGTGCTTGGATTTACTATTTAAAAAACGTGACCTTTTTAATTACCTAAATTAACTTTACGTCTTGTTCTGATGACAAAAGATAGTTTCCAGAGTTTCCAGAACATCCATCCATCCATTTTGATAATGGTGTAACAATCAAATAGTTTTGTTGCCAATTAATAATTAAGTATCAAACAGATACATCTTGTTTATTGTTGTAGGGAAAAACTTAATAATGAGCCAGTTCTCATTAAAACTCATTAAAAAAGTGGATAAATATTTCATGTTCTACAGTTAGTATTTTCCTGGTGAAATAAATATTCGTTTATTTAATATTTAACATTCATGTCCAAACTAAGCTCGGAGGGTTGACGGGGTGTTGTGATACAAACAAGCTAGAGAGACGACAAAGAAAATGGGACGCAATGTGTTAGAAAAGCTTTAAGCTTGCTCTTGTTTTGTGTCATTTGAATCCGAATTCGAATTTTAATTCCTAACTTAAAATTTAAACTGTGATTACTGTACTATAAAATTCAACCCGGACAGAAAAAGGACAGAAAAGGAGATTTAGTGCAAAAGACGTTTGTTTGTTCTTCTTGTCGTGTTTTGAAACTACTAAATTCTGACATCTTACATCTGACATCTGATACTACGTAACGTGAATCTGTAATTGGTTGAAAAATCAATTACTGCAACTTCCAATGTAAGTCTAATTATAATTCCAATTCCAATTATATTTTACACCGCATGTACCCCATAATTATTGTTATTATTACCTGCTATTGATTTAATATGACTAGCTGAAGAGAAAAGGGGAAAGTATTCCTGGTACATAGAAAATTCCACACTTAATGAAATATCAATATCAATATCAAAATACACTGTCATTAAGGTTAGATTATTTGCGTTCTCAATTCCTCATTTCTTTTTCTTTACTATTCCCGGTTTTCATTTTTTCACTTCCCCATTGACGGGCACAATGTACAATGTACAAGTGTAAAGCACAATGTCAGTGTTCATGTGTTCAAGACGCCAAGGTGGTAGGCATTTTATTAACCAGGGTAATGATTTATGGAGAAGGCAAGCAAGTTTTCACGTTTGTGGGTAAATTCAGGTATTCAGATTTGATGTTCAGAACTCAGACAGTTGACTTAATAAATAATATTATAATTTCATTCAAAGTTGTTAATGTCAAAAAATCAAAAATTGAGGAGGAAAATACCTTTGAAATCTCTCAAGTTTTCCTTGGTGCACAATGCTAATGTTATTTTTATTGCTAATATTTGCTCTTTGCTCTCGATTGATCGTGTGAGAGTAGAGAGGGAATTAAAATTTGTTACTGAATCTGTACTCTACACGCATAAAATGATCAGAGCTTTGGACCTTCTACTTTCTACTTTGTATACTTTTAACTATTAAGACGCCGAATTTATTTATTCCCCCTGCGTTTACGTTCCACAACTGTCATTTCATGGACAATTGAGCACAGAGGCAGTGAGCAGTAAAAAGTAGAAACACACAATTTGCCTTTTGTCCCTAACATTTGCGTATAGCGTATAGCGTATAGGCAAATGGAAAGTGCGGGCTGTAATTTGTAAAAAAAAATCAGTATCAAGTATCAAATACAAGTACAAATGCAGTTGTTTAGAATGTAGAGTCTGGACGATTTTTTCCTCCTCGATTTTTTTTTACAATGTACAATGTTGTACAGTGTACTAAAACTATGGAATAAAAGAAGAGAAAGCAAAAGAAACCATACAAAAGAACTCCACAACCTACAGTCTACAGAATAGAAAAAAAGAGGAAAGAATTCAGAATGAAATGCAAAATGCTCCAGCATTAATTTCCTTTGGACTGTCACACGTAAATAGTAAATAGTAAACAGTCATATTCACACACTGACCATTCCATTTTCTTTACTTTCCTTTCCTTTTCTTTCTCTCTTTCTCTCTCCTTTTCTTTCTTTTTCTTGACTTGAGTTTTTTTGGCATGTACTTAAAACTCTCGAGTTTCCTTAGCTCATTTCTCAACTCGTGCGTTTTGTTCCATGCAACTATTTTGTGCACTAAAACCTAGAAATGGAAATGGGTATGGCCATTTCATTCATTAAATCATTCTGCATTGGAGTGGCAAAGAATAAAGAAAAAAGAGAAAGTATACATTTTTTTATTTACCCCCGTGTTTTCATTTATTTCACAAACAAACTAAAGGTCCTCAGTTTTCTTTTGTACGTAATACGTAATACCGTACAATAGAAATACTTAATATACTCTATAATATACTCAGTATAAGTTCATTTGGCTGATCAATACGTGGTAGGAGATTTCGGGATTTTTGCTTCTTCGCATTATTACGTATTATTATTATTATACTCGTTACACATTCTCCGTTGATTTTGGATCAATTTTTGATGCCAGGTTTTGGGTTTGTCTGTCTAGAGTCTTGAGTCTAGTTGACGGACCAAAAAATAGTAATAAAGGAAAAATGTGATTGCCCTTGTGTGACTTTACGTTTATATGGTCAAATATAAAATACTCCAAATACCTCATTTAAGAAAGTCGTAGCTAGAATCTGGAGCAGTCCAGTTTAGTCCAGTTCATTGAGACTTGTTGGGCACTGTACAATAGAACGTATTGTCTTGTGAATTCTCAGAAGCAAGTTATTACGTGTATGTAATATGCAGACTATAGACTATAGACTATAGGCTGTAGACTATAGACCTTGGTAAAAACGTGGGATTGAAATAGATACCTAAATCCTGCTGTGCGTACAAAAAATGAGAGGATAAGAAACAGACAAAGAAAAAGCGGAAAAGCGGAAAGCGGAAAAGTAAGGTAAAAGTACAAAAGGAAGAAATTCCACATACAATAAAGTGCTTTGAAACCCCCAGACTGGGGTCTTGGGTTAGTTCTGCAGATCGGATTACGCAGAGGAAGTATCTACAATTTACAATCTCCAATCTAGCATCTAAAACGTATTTATTATTTGTACAAGTAAGCTGAATCCATGAAACTCACCGTTTCACCACAGACGAAGCAGATTCAAAGTATTTATCAAAAGGAAAAAAGAGTTGGCACTTGTGTCTGTCTCATACAACGAATAACGAATATATAGAAAAGTGGAATGGGGTCAATTGAGAATGCAGAAAAATAGCAGAGGTTGTAGACGAGTATACCATGGAATATCTGTATTTTTCATCATTTATCAGTCATTAGAAGTCGGAAGTCGAACGTCCGAAGCAGTTTTTATTTTACGTGTACAACGTACAGTGCATACAATTTACTTATCAATATCAGTAAATGAAAAAGTAAATCCATCTACACACTAGATACTAGATACTAGACACAGATGGAATGTGAATTAGAAATTAAATGTGTCTTGTTGGATCTGAACCTCAGCAACTTTCAAAAAAGTTTCAACAATTTAAGGTTTTTAAATCCGCCTCAAATTATCAAAGTTGCTAAAGGTGCTGACGTTGCGTTTGTTTATAGATTCTTACATGTACTTATTTTTAGCTTTGAGAGAAAAAACTTTGCATAAAGTTAGTATGGATCTCTTGTAGCTTTTTTATACATCATTTTAAAGTAGCATTTCATTCGATTTTATATGTATACATACGAATTATACGAATTATCCTCACTCGGGGAAACTAAGCAAATCCATGTCATTCCTGTAAGTTGTGGATACTTTGATCTTTGGATCTTCGGTGTTTGACTATAAATAAACGATAAACGATAAACGGTAAAAGTTCCTGCGGCCGTTTTTGTGGTAAATGGTAACGTAGATAAGTCAAAGACTCAAATATAAAAAAAAATCTAGATTATCCAAAATCCAAAAGCAAACCCTTCTCATCCTTTTATAGGTACTTAAATAAACCTGAGAAAAAGTATTTCTGCTCCTTAAAAATACTTTCGAATGAAATGCCATGAATTTCAGAGTAACCTAACTCAAAACTTATTGCACTAGAACTGGAACTGGCATCAGAATTGGCATTGGTGTGAGAGCCTCGAGACAAAGGTGGAAGAATTTCCATCATAATTTACTAGAACAATATGGGTTGTCAATATTCCTTAGGGACCTATTTTTTCATTCACACTTTTTCCTCCTTATAATTTTCCATTTCTTTCCTATTCGTATAACCGAATGCATACAAAATACAAAAGCAGAAAAGTTTACTAGTAGCTCATGTGTAGGGGCTCATTTAATTTTGTGACCAGTAGCTTTTTTTACAAAAAAAATTTCCAAGCTGAAAGCTGACTAATGGTTGAAGCTCAATGTGTAATATGGAATGTCGTAAAAGTCTTTATCTGATTGCACAACCAGCAGATATCACAAGGAGTGGGCGCTCTACGAGTAATTCATAATGCACTACATTTTAATTCAAAAGTCAAAGAAAAGAAGGAAAAGATTGTGTTTTCTCCAAAAATAATAATACACGTTTAGATCACGCATGAAAAAAACTGTGTAAAGTAAAATTGAAATGCAACAAATAACAAATAGTATCAAAAACACGTGTTATCTAAACATGCATAATGTGTAACATATACTTGATTCATGTCACATTTCTTTTCCTTTTGATATTGAAAAATATTGTCCCCTTTTACATAATCTTTATCCCAATTTTTCCTAGTGTAGTGTTTCTTGTCTCGTTTCCCTGAATTCTCTGTTTTGAATAATCTCATTTCTTTCCATTCTTTTCTCTCTTTTTCTCTCTCCATCACCTCCAAATCATCTATATTTTTTAATGGAAACCCAAAAGAGACAGATGGGAGTGAAATCTTGAGAAGAAAAGAAGAAACATTATAGTGTGTCATATGTGTATTCAGTATTTACAGCATGATTAAAACCCATCTTACTTTTCCTGTCCTACTATCTCACAGACCATCTCAGACTTTGAGAGGAAACGATGGGTGTGAAATTATAAACTGATGATGATGTAACTCCTACTCCAACTAAATTGGAGCAAAAGCATAGACAATACAGAATACATATATCCATTATCCATGTATAAAGTATAAAGTACGCAGAATGTAGAATGTAGATGTAAATGACCGTGTTTTCCTCCCTCTTTCCTCGTTTCCCATTCAATTTCATTCGATTTCTTACGGCATCATTTTGACAGTAGACATTAGAAATAGAAAACACCGTCAGATTTTCACATCAACTCCTCCGCCTCCGCTTCTTTTCTGTCACTCTCAATTCTCGGTTCTATGCTCTCGGCTCTTGGCGTTTGTCTTTTCCTAACACTTTCACTTTTACCTCTCACCTTTTCTCAACTTTCTCTTCCTTACATTTTTGGCGTAATTTCTAGTTCCAATTTCATTTCAATGAAAATCGATGGATTGGATCCTCGTCTGAAATCCCATCAACTATCAACTATCAACCCTCAACAGGAAGCTTTCTCTCTCTTGATATTTTTTGGTGAACATGTGAGCAAGTAGTACACACAAAGTCACACAAAGTCACACTTATGAGGGGAGTTGGGAATTGGGAGAGAAAACTATGGAGCATTTCCCAGTGTCCTGTTGACTAAGGCCAAGATGTAGAATGTAGGATGTCGGATGTCTGATGTCGGGGGTATTAGGTTTAGTATACTGTATACTGTGTACTGTGTATTTTATGCAGTAAATTGTCCAATCAGTCATTGGAAAGGGCTCAAAATTCTAGGTTCTAGATTCTAGATTCTGGATTCTACACCTCTAGCTACAAGTTGGAAATTGGAAATAATGAGTTAGTTGGCAGGTTGACTTGGCTGATTTTTCTACTGTTCTAAACTCTAAACGGTACATTAGAAATCCTCATGCTTCATACATGTTTTGTGTGTTGTTGGACAAATTTGTCTCATTTTTCACGTTCTCTGTACACTGTACACTGTACACTGTAAACTGTATAATTAAAATGAATTTGATTCTTTGCAAGATTTTGTAACAAGCTGTACGTTTTGTACATGGATAATGGACAATGGACAAGTATTTTGTATTTTGTATTTTTCAACTTGAGACGGAAGAAATGCTCCAATTCTCCTAATTGTTTAGTAATTATTGATAACAACTCCTGTTATTCCGCGACTCGAGTTCATACTTCATACTGCATACACATCTTTTTTCTGCAAGCTTTTCAATGAACGATTCAATAGCAAAGAAAATCATTACGTAAAGCTTGTTATGACACTTTTGCATAACGTTTTACACTACGTGTTCCTATTGCATTGAGTTGCAGTTGTAGCAAGATGCTTGACCTAAATTTTTCCCCAATGACCAATGACCAATGACCATGGATCATTTCCCCGACATTTTTGATCGCACATGTGGAAATGAGTAAATGAAAAGATCACAAATGTTACATTCCGTCTTTTTAAACAAAGGGAAGAGGAGAATGCAGTCTGCACATGTAACATGTACACAAATTCAATGCAGCATATTTTCATTTAGAGTATTGAGTATTGAGTAGTTGCTTTGGAAATATTGACAGCACATTTTCCTATATAGTAATTGAATCACCAATCAGAGTTTTCTTGTTATAAGTTACAAGTATTTCACTTGAGTATTGAGCATTGAGCATGTTTCAGAAAAAGACTGCAATAACTTTGAGCCGATGGAGTGAAATCCGGGATAAAAAATTGTGTCAATGGGTCTGATTGACTTTTGGTGTGGAAAATTGACCAAATTTAATCATCCTGACAACTGGCAACCGCCTCAGTTTCTATTCAGTTTTTTTAGTAACAAAACATTTGTCAAGAATTCACACCCAAACTTTTCTCACTTTTCTGTAAAAACTACTCAAAGTAATTTTAACCTGTTTAGTGGAGTTCTTTATTCGAGATGGTTATAAAACCAACTGAATTTCTTACATTTTTTAATATTAGAAAGCCTGACTTTTGTCCAGCGGAAAATTCAAATAGAAAGAATTTTTTTTTTCAACACCGAATAAATTTTTACACAAAGGCTGGAAAATTGAGACACACATTTGTTTGCACAACAAATGCTTTTTATCAACTTGAACCCAAGTTTCAAGCGCAAAAGTAAATACACACATACATATGTAATATGTATCTAATGGAAGACTGTAAGGGCATTTGTGACTGTATTTTTTCTCTCATGTACACTTGTGCATATACATGTAAATACTAAATACTAAATACACAGATGTAGACTGTAGATTGTAGATATAAAAATACATCCCGTATAATAATAATAATAATATTATTGGGCAGACGTGTATTTTACTACTGACTACTGACACTTGTGCTCTTGTATCGCCGCTGTGGCGGTGGCTGTATTTGTGGCTGATGGTGATCCAGATCGCGGTTTCAAATTTGACACTTGGTGTTTGACTTTTAACTTGACTTGAGTTGAGTTGAGTTTTTCCACTCTTTTTACATTTGCTTCTAAACTTGAGACTCTAAACGCACTCGCTCTTGTACAAGTTCCAAGTTCCAATCAATGTGGATTTTCTCCTTTCTCTCATATTTAAGTCACCAAGTGTTTACTATTTACAGTACAAAAACTACATGTACATTTTCTCTATTTCCTGTGTAGATGTGAGTTAGTGAATCTCTATCCTAAAGTTAACCATCATTAACCACATGCCGCGCTCCTCTCTCTCGCCTCACACTTCCAAGTACAGAAAATAAACAAAATGCACATAACACCACAGAGCAACCAGAACAAGAACTAGAGATTGAATATACATTATATAACTGGTAAAGTCTGGTATGATACACCTATCTCTTTGTCTGGTCTGCTGCTCCTGAAAAGTAGATAGAAAAGTAGATGGTAGAAAGTAGAAAAGTAGATTCGAGATACGAGTTAAATTTAGTACATTTCAAGTTGCACCAAGTTGATGTTGATATTGATATTGATGTGATATACATGTACAATGTACAATGTACAAGATACAAGATACAAATACTGCAGACCGGAACATGAGAATGAGAAGAGACAGAAGACCCCGCGTGTTCGTGACAGAATAAGACTAAAGAAACAAACATTGAATTTCCCCAGTCCACAGTCCACACTCCACACTCCCCAAGCCACAAGCCACAAGCCACAGTTCAACATGTTACATTTAGAGAAAAAAGTACTCTTTTTCTTCTCTATTTCTTATACGTATTTATAAGAAGGAATCAAGTCAAACGTCAACTTTTGGTGTAGGTTTTTGCTCTTGCTTTTCGGTTGATTTCATATCCATGTAAAAAACAGGAGAGAGGATTTAAAATGTTAAATATCATTTGTGTGTAGTCGGTTGACTTGTTTCTTGTTTCTTTTTTCTAGTTTCCTGTTTCGTATTGAAGTTGGTACTTAAACTTTATTCTCCGTTAGGCTTCCGATTTTGTCGTAGCACTTTGATTTTTTTTTATGTGAGGACCATTGGCATAGGCCATGGCATAACATCGTGAAGGCTACAGCTAATTCGATAGATCGATTCCCTGCTTGAGAATGGAGGATGGAAAATGGGGAAATGGAGAACAAGATTGAAATTCCATTCCGTCTTTAATAATCTGATCTGATCACGGACGACGATTATGTTGATTTTGATTTTGATTCTGATTCTGATTCCGATTCCGATTCCGATGACGGCAGTCCCGAGTAGAACCAACAAAAAGAAACAAGGAGTGTTTTTTCTCATTCTCTCTTTCTCTCTGTTTACTTTGTATTTTCTCTGTATAGTGTATAGTGTTGAATTGTATAGTATTTTAGGTTTTGCACTAGTATAATAGATACAGTGAAACTCATTGACAAAGGATTTTGTGCAAGTTGCACCAGATCGAAAAGGAATTACGGGAGTAACTACAATCGGCAATCTATAGTGAACAGTGTACTGAAATATATACAGTTAATTCCATGTACAATGTACAATGTCAATGTACACTCTAAAATAGTACGAGAAAAAAAAACAAAAAAAGAAAGGGGATTTGATTAGACATTCCTATTGGGATTCTTCTGTCTCATCTGTCTCATTTCTTTTGTCTCCTTCTTTTGTTGTTGTTCCCCTTCATTCTCGAAAAGAAGAACAAACTAAAGGTCTTCCAACTTGTGTTTCTTCAAACTATGTAGAAAGTATTAACTATAAACTATGTTGAGAAAGAAATGAGACTGGGAGAACGTTTGTCCAAAGAAAAAAAAAGGAAAAGGAAAACTAATACAAAACAATAAAATACAAGACATAGTTTGTAGTTTGTAGTTTCTAGTTTTAGTTTACAATGATATTTAGTTTCTTTCTTTTCCTTTTCATTTGATTCTTCTTTCTTTCCTTTTTTGTTTCTCCTATTCGTGTTTTTAACCCTGTCGTTTACTTTTCTTATTTTTATTTCTATTTGTGTTTCCCCATGTTAAATGCTAAATATATTATGTATACAAACGTGTAGAGTGTAGAGTGTAGACTGTAGACTCACGTTTTAGGTTTATCTAGTAAATAGATACAAAGAGTAGTAATATTAATGTTAATAGCCTCTCTCTCTCGCTTACAAGTTCTTGGTTGTTGGTTTTTGGTTTTCTACTTTCTACCCCTACTTCATTTTCTCTCAAAATACCATTTGGATTTGAGTTTCGATTTTTTTTAGTGTATAATGTATAATGTAAAATGTGTCTTGTTTCTCTTTTCTTGCTACCTCATGCACCTCGTAAATTGTAAATTGTACCTTTTTCCCCATCTCTACATTTTACAATACGAGAGGAACTGAGTAAAAAACGGGTTGAAAGTTGAAAGTTGAATCAAACTGCTAAAACTTTAGTAAAAACTAAACTGAACAAAACTGCACTGTTGTGGGAAAAATCCTTTAGCGTGAGAAACCACCAAAAGACTTTTATTTTCTCGATCATTACACAAAACTAAAAATAAAAAACAGTTTCCAAATCCATCGGGTTGGATAAATTTATTGTGTCTTATTCAGCCTGCTTGATGTATTGATGTATATGGAAAAGAGTAAAGGAGAAGAAAGAAAAACGAAAAGAAGAGAGTGAGAGGCAATTGAGAGTGACGAGAAGATTGTCTTCAACTTCAAGGCAACGAAATAGATGCCGAGAAAATAGACAATCATTGCTAAAAGGTAAAAGTAAAAGGAGAAGGGAAAATGCCAAAAAAGTTAGTAGTAAAGAGTCTAAAATGGGAAAAGAGACATAGAAATAAAAATAGGAATAGTAAAACACTTTGAATGATAACTGTGCGGTGGATGAAGATTTTAAATTTCAAATAAAAATCTCAAACAATTCGTCCACGCAGTTATTTTTGATCTTGGGTCAAGTATCAAGGATCTTGATTTTGACTTTGACTTTGACTTTGATTGTCATTGTGATTTTGAATTTTGACAAAGGACTTACAGAACATGTACAATGTACAACTTACAGCAAAAGCTCGGCACTGTTTTCGTGAAAAATAAACAAGAGAAAATGAATACATAAAACATGCATTCATCCTCCATGCACTTGCATTGTTTCCAAAAGCACTAATTGAAAATTGCAGCTGGCAGAGTGAATTTGGTTCCCGAGAGACCCTACTTTTTCATGTTCAGCTCAAATTGCTTAAAAAAGCCCTTGCCCTTGCATCACGGACATCTTATATAATGTATAATGTAAAGAATAAGAATAAGCTGATTAGGAGGTTTTTTGTTTTTTGGAAGAGTAAAAATTGAAAAGCTGCAAAACTACCATGAGCTTGAGTTTGAGCTAAATCGAAAATCGAAAATCAAAAAGATGGATCTGGAAGATAATGATTTTGGTTTGAATGTAAACATTGTACATTGAACAGGAATTCTTAATAAACTGAGCAAGAATTATAGAAGAGTGGGATCAGGAGAAAACGTTTATCAATAATTATTATGGAAAGGTTTAATTTCTCCTGTCAGTCCAATGGAATGGGCCAAGTTATTTTCAGTTTTTAATTTACTTTTTAGTTTACTTTTACTATGTATTCATTAAATACTATTTAAAGCATTTTAAATTTTCAGTGTGCTACATTCAGCGTTTTAAGCAAAGGAAACGAAGCACAGGTCGCCCGCTCAGTTGCTAGTTTATTGAATTGTGCCTATATTAAGTAACAAGTATTTTACCCGTGCCCGCAGGGCACCTAATCATTCTAATAGTTATGGTTTTCGTTTCTACATATATGTACTTTTTGTAATTCAAATACTTGGCATTACTAACGGTTTTTAAATATTAACTGATTGACTTGAAGATTTGGA
>JABASP010000909.1:0-38020 GCA_019776565.1 Sminthurinus signatus | reverse complement strand
GGCAATAGCAAAAACCCAAAAACCCAATTACCCACTGGGTTTTTGCTATTTTGATACCCAAAAACCCATCAAAAACCCAATTACCCAAAAACACAAAAACCCAAGTCGGCATACTCTGCTGTGAATATGGTGACTGGTGACTACTAATGAAACAAATGCATCATACTTCATACATACGCAGAGGCGTATCAGTAATCAGTACATCAAATAGCAAATGTAAATATCTGCAAGATAAGTTTTTCACACTGGAAATACTACTACTACTACTACTAAATATACTAGGGAAGGTAATTCAAAGCTACTGTAGCCTCATGAGGTAATAAAAGGGAAAGTACTAGGTAGATATTATTGATACTATTTTATGAATATTCATGTACTCATTTAAATAAGGACAAATATTTTGTCTCCTTTAGTTTGGCCTGGGTAGTTTATAGTTTGTAGTTTATCTGATCGTTCCTCGTATCTCGTATCTACTCATTACTCAGCTTGAATAATATGGTATATTATATATTGCGTCCTGAGATTTACATAAAAATTACATTTTGAAAATGTAAAATGGGTGCTAAAATAAAACGCCAAGTTTACGGGTTACGGGTGCTCTGTATTTTGTATAGTTATTTACTATTTACTTGTAACTTGTAGCTATACTCCCACATCCTACATCCAACTTTTCAAACCCTCAGAAGAAAATGTGCTACAGTCTACAGTAAAAATACTACTCTCAATTCTCAGTAGTAATAGTAATCTATCAGTAAATTTTAAATTCTAAACGGTAGCATAAAGCATAAAAAGGTACTTGAAATTTTTAACCTTTAGATGAAGAAAACATGTCAAGATTTTTTACTCCCTCCGAAACTGCAACATATTACACCGAATACCTAATGCTCGTTGGTATCGACATTGTACAAAACATCTAGACTCTAGACTCTCCACTCTCGACTCTAGAGGATGACAATAATTGACAACACTCACACAAAATAGTTGCAATGATAATTAACATGGTAAATTTCACAATTAGTCCCAATTCTCAGTTCTCAATTCTCAATTGTCAGTGGAAGAAAATGGAACGGAGAAATGACGAGACAAATGATGAATGAGAAAAAGTCAAAAGTCAAGAGTCAAAAGTCAGAGAAGCGGAAGGAAGGAAGAAATGAAGGAAAGAAGAAGGAAGGTAAGATTGAATTCAGCGTTCAGAGTGATTAAATCCATTAAAGTTGTAGTGTACATGTTTTTCTTCAAGTGGATATCCACTCGTGTGAACGTAAAATCTAAAGAGTGCAAAATACAAAATACAAAGTAAAAGCTCTCACTTTTACCCTGTGCACTGTGCACTGTACAATGTACGATTTGCAGTGTGTAGTACATAAATGTCTCTCTACTCTCTAATGCACAAAGCCTTGTACAATATTTTACATTCCTATTTGTGTTCTTTTGTCTCTCGTCCTTTCTGTCTCTGCCTTTTGGTCTCTGATCTTGAGTCTTGAGTCAAGAGTCCTGACGTTGAAAAAACCAATTAGTTACAATTAGGAGCCATGAAATGTCTAAGGACATGTGTCTGGTGTCTAGTATCTACTGTCTACTGATTCCTCTCTTGTACCTTGTTCGTTGTTCGTTGTGAGTTGTAATGTGCCGTGTATAGTCATGTCAATTTGCTCATTATCGACCCTGTCAGGAGGAGAAATCCACATTCGTCACCATGAAAAATGACTTGTGGTGTCCTCCAGGACAATTTATTGATCTCCACCAACTTCAGACTCTGAGACTCTGAGACACTTATAGTAAAATACTGTAGTACACACTACACACTACACACCGTACACATTGGGGAAATCTGGAAAAGACACACACCTTTAGTTCCTTTACTTCTCCTGTATAATATATATGTACCTTTTATGTTTTCTCCCTACTTTCCAGATTCCAGATCTTATGGCTGGACATTCGCATCCGCACTCAGCATTTACCAGAAGGAGAACCTGACCAAATAGCCAAATATCCATTCGCCCTTTAGAATCAAATGCATCTTCCCGTCCCTGTCATTCCATTTGTCTTGTGTGTTTCCAACAGGGTAATTAGTAACCTCTGGCACAAACAAGCAGCTCCACTGCACATTGTACACTCTACATTGTACATTACACATTGTATGGTACATTGACTTTACTCTTTACTCCGTGCCATTGAAAAGGAAAGGAATCCACAGATTTTTTTAGCATCGGGTTTCTCTCTTTTTTCTTCTGAGATTTTTTTCCCTTTTCAACTGGTCAAATGATTTCTAATTTTCTGCCCTTGTCATTGTTCCAATAACTTCTCAACACATTTACTTGGAATCTGTAGTATTTAGTCACAAACGAGATGAAGATGTTCTACTGAATTTTGAGCTTTGAGAATACAAAAGCCGATTATGCTTCAAAATAAAAATAGATCTACAATAAAACAATAAACATGATTTGATTTTATCTGTAATGTGAATTTTGATCGTTTAAAGTATAAAGTAAAGCCTTATTTTGTTCCCTCAACTTTTCTTAATAAGTAATAAAGCAATATTGAATATTGATCATAGTTGAAGCTGTATAGGGATTTTGGATGCAAAAGCCTCCATAAGTCTGATTATGTATCCTGTATTTTTATAGTAAATGAGAGATGAGAGATTGATGAGCTACATGTATACAGTATACATATATAAATGGAGAAGGAAACACGTCTGAAAATTAATTAGCATGCCCAATACCCAAAATGCTCAATGCTCATAGTTTGTACAGTATTTTTTATACCATCGTCATCTCGTCTTATCCCATTTCATTGAATCTCGTCCCATCTCATCTTATCCAATAAAGTTCTCCAGTCTCCAATCTCCTGACTTAATTAAAATACAAACTGATCAAGTAAACACAGATTTAAAAGATAGAAGATATACAAAATGCATGCTACAAACTATATACTTTGTATTCTCCACTGTTTACTTTTTACCTAATCAAATAAATCCTAAAGTGTGCAAAGTGTAAAGCTGTAAATCTGAATAATATTTAGTGCATCTACACACACAAATCTAATATCTATATCTGTATAAAGTATTAATAAGAATAAGAATATGAGTATTAATTTAACTATGACGGTGAACGTGAGCGGGGATGACGTCAGGAGAAGTAAGTATAGATATGTTTGGAAAACAGAGAGTAGAAAGCCCAATATTTATTTTGGGATACTATCTACATACTATCTATGATCTATATGAAAAAATTAAAAGATGCAATAGTACGTGGATTAAAGATAGCATATTATATGAATTTGAAGCTTGTATTTGTAATTTGCAATAATAATAATAATAATAAGTAGTGATGAAAAGAGAGAGAGAAATATTGAGATTTGAGATTTGAAATGTTATTGTAATTAATTACAAGCATTGACTACATTCAATATTATTTCCTTTCAGATAAATTCCTCTACACTCTAGATTCTATATTCTACATTCTACACATTTCTCACCAACTCACAGTTTACAGCGTATGTTAAATATTGTTGGATTTTCAATACTAAAGATTACAACTTGATTCGTTATTCCTTCAGATTCGTTTCCTCAACGTCATACCAAGAAACCATATCATAATATCATATGTACCTTACATTTATGTATCCAAAGGAAAACTAGTAATTTCCACAACTTCTCAATTTGAAATTCCTTGGAATTGGAATCTCTCAATAAATTCTACAGTAGAAAACACAAGTAGATACCTATGTTTTATGTAATACTGAAATGACCCAGAGCTTTTCCCACAACATCCAGATTCAGCATTCAACATTCCGCATTTGGTATAGCTATGACATTTGAATTTAATGACTAGCATCTAAAATCTAAAATCTAGAATCTGATCTGATTTATCACTCGATAATCTCTAAATACACACAAACGTATAAAGATAAAGATAAGTAATAAGTAATACGTCTGCAGTCTGCAGTCTGTGGTTGTTATGTGCTGTATGCTGTGTACAGTATGCACCATTAAACATACAACCTACCGTGTGTATAAATACAAAAAGTATAAAAGTATGGCGAAAGTCCTCCAGATTTTTCTAGATTTTTTGTCCCATTCCCATTCTCCAATTTTTTTCCTCCACCTAAAAATCCGTAATCCGCACTTGTTTTACCACTAACTCTAACACCAGAACCAGTATCAGCACCAGCACAAACTTTCATGATCCATGATCTAACGACCATCGACCTTATATATTATATATACACAGTATATTATATATATAGCGTGGCATTGAGCACTCTAGATTCTACACTCTCCATCCCATTTCCATTTCCATTTCCATTCCCATTCCAGTTCCCGTTCCAGACTCACAGCATTCAGAACCAGAATTAAGAATTGTGCATGGAAGGTCAGTGTTATAAAAACGGTGGGTCTGCCAAGTGCCAAGTCCGTGTCGGACGTAATTTTCCTGAATCTCTATTTCACTCTCTGCATCTGACTTTGACTTTCCCAACATTCAACATTTCCATTTTACATTGCACATCTTCACTAGAGAGCATAGACCCGTTTTTTCAAGGGGAAAAGTCAAGTATACAACATACAACATTAAGTGGAAAAAAACCAAATCCAAAACCAAATACCAAATTCGAATAGGAATCGAGCTTTTGATCCAGTTTCTTTTAATAGCGCCAAAATCTCTATACTTAATACTTTATACACAGAACAGAAGCTTTACTTTTTACTTTGGGATTTTTCACCCCATTTTACACATTACACATATTCTCATTCCTCATCATGCCTTGTTGAATTCCTCTCTTACTTTCTACTTTCCCATTAAATTACATTAGAAAATGCTGCTGACACGTAGAAAAATAAAACCAGAAAAGTTCTTGTACATTCAAATAAATTTATATGGGAGAGTTGTTACAAATTACAAATTCACCAAGCTAAATAATACAGCTGAGACTTGAATCTTGAATTGTTTCCGAATTTCATCACATCATTATCATTATTATATTATATATTTCATGTAGCATGAACAAAAAAACATTTGTATTTGTATTTGTTTTACCTAGATCATGTGAAAGTTTGACGTTGTGTTGTTAGTTGTTTGGGAATGTAGTTTTTTTCTGTGTGCAAATTGCGTGTGAAAAAAATGAGGGTATTAAAAATGGAGGAATTATTAACCAAGAAACACAGGCAAAAGATACACAATGTACAGGTCAACGTGTCTTTGTACTGTTGTTTGTTTTTTGTACTATGGAATTCCGATTTGCTCCATTAGAAAAAAGGAGAGAGAAAAAAGGAATATTATGGTTTGGGTGTTGAGCGTTGAAAGTTGAGAGTAGACCACACATAACATTACATTACATTAAATTATATTACATTACATTTTGTTTCATTTAGTGTTCCCTTACAAAAGAATGCAAATGTGGATTTGGATGTGGATGTGAAAGTCAAGTAATGGCTGAGAGGAGGAGAGAAAGACAGAAAACAGAAGACTCAAGACTCAAGACGTTACATGTCATTCACAGGTCTTCCACAATCCACAGTCCACATGTAAAGAAAAGAAAAGAGAGAAAGTGAGAATGGGTAATGCCGGGGAGAATGGAGAAGAAAGAAGAATGCAATATAATATAATGTGAGCAGTGGCAATTCAAGCCTGGTTTCTGCATATAATATTTATAGGCATTGATCCACTGGGAATTCAAATAATCTCTCACTATCAGTCCGTTTCCAGATGATTTATACATTAAAACTGGGACTGGGTCTCCTTCTCTTTTTCTTTACCCGTTCTCCTTTCTTCTTTTCTATTCTCCACTCATCTATTCTTATTCTTCTTTTTCTTCTTCTTCTTTCTGTTTCCATCGTAATTGTAATAGTAATGTATACATATTTACAATGTCTTGGCTTGACTTGGTTCTTGACTGTTGGGTTAAAGCGCAAGTAGAGTTTTGCTCTCCTTCTTTTTCTTTTTAAATAAATTCTAGTTTCTAGTTTCTATGCGTTCCTTTTATTTCTGGCTTAGTTTGGGTTAGTCTGGTATGTGTACATTATAGTGGGATGTGTGATGTGAGGCTTTGCATTAACTTTCATCGGGCATGTGAGAGTGTGTGGAAAGTGGAAACAATTTGGCTTATTAAATTTTGAAGAAAATTCTTTATACTCCGTACTTAATAAATATAGTACTTTCCTCAAGCTTCAAGTTTCAAGCTCCTTTATTTTCTCTCCCTTTTTGTTCCTTTGCATTTTGAATGGTTGAAGGGAAAAGTAGAAATGTAGGTATAAATTCATTGAGTAAAAACAGTCCAAATTACTGACATTGCAAATGGAGATAAATTGGAACACTGTACATGTATTTTGTATTATGTATACGCGAATAGTTGATAGTTGATATTGCTCAAGAACTAGGAACTATCATCGGGTTCAGGAGGAAGTTCAGGCTTTCAGCTTTGAGTATTTCGTGTACTTGGAAAGTGTGTCTTGGTGATCAGGATTAAAAATGATAGGCTCTGACTGGTGAAAAAGGTGAGAGATTTAAACTACACATTACACACACATATATGTAGAATAAATGCATGAGTGAGGTGGAGTGGTTGGTGGCTGGGTGGATAAGTAGAACATAAACAATTACTTTTGGATTTAGATTTGGATATGTGTGCATGGGGTATGTACAATGTACAGTATTATGATTTATGATCTATGATACACACTTTTAGTTTTCAGTTACTCACAAATTGAAATTCATAGCTCTTTAGAATTTAGATTCTAAATGAGGGTTTGGATTTGGTTCTCAAATTTAATTTTGAATACGAATTTTAACTGAACACATTTATAACTTGACCTTCCTTGACCTTCTTGAATGGTGAGCCCAAAGCACTGTGTACTTTATTTATACATATTTTGGTAGTTAAAACGTGAACAGAGTAACAAAGTAACAAAGCAACACTTTCATTTGACCATGCCTTAAAAATCATAAGAGTATTTACTACATTTCCTAATTTAAAGGAATGTACAAATTACAATCGTGTATCGTGTAAGAATATTATTTATTTATACAGGGATAAAAGATAAAAAAATATTATTTTTTTTTACTTTTTAAAAGTACTTAGCGTCCACGCCCATCAAAATTTAAAGGGTTGATTTTTTATTTGACATACATTACAAATTATAAATAATTTATTATTATAGAATTACTTTTTACTCAAGTGGACTCAGCTGAGCTGGTTCAAAGTAGTTTAAGCTTGAATCAAATTTAGAATCTATGCTCTAAGCTCTAAACTTATTTAAATACACATTTTTGGAATCAGAGTGGAATCCGGACATTATAAATTATAGACGCTACAAGAATTTAGAGCACAAGTCCAAATAACTTATTGATTATTGGTAGTTGATAATCGCTCTTTGGAACTTGGATGACTTTCAATTTGTAGAGCAGAATACTTAAGAGTTAGAGTTCTTTATTTGCTCAAGTCAAGTCAAGTCAAGTCAAGTCAACGACATTTGGTGCTCGATATTTGATGTCTAATTTATCATAATACTTCCAGAAAAGTCTCTCATCTTTAATTAAATGGAAAAAGTATATGTGCACAAGTTTCATGTCTCATGTCACACATGAAGAAATAAATACATAATAAATACATATTTTATGTAAGCTCAGAAACTCACAGCTCAGAATTTATTGTGAAATCTACAACATGTCATTAAATCTTTTTTGGACATTTTACATGTTTTATGTGTCCATTTAAGAGCAATAAAAGTACAGAGTAAGGAATTTAAAAAAAGTCAGCACAATCAATGTTCAACATATGTACCAAACACATGGTATGTTCAACAGTTCAGCTCATAAAATACGCTATCTCTTTCAGCTTTCCACTTATGTCCAACCCAATCAAATGGAAATCGTCACCATTAACCGAGTTTTTCCATGCGTAATTTACAGTTAAGCTCCGCACTACATGTAATATTATAGCTTGCAGCTTGTAGCTTGTCTTAATCATGCATCATGAGATGAATAATGAGAGTTGATGCGACGAGAGATGAGAGATGAGAGTGATGATGAAATCATTTTTTGTGATATCGGAAAGTGATGAAACTACTTGTAAATGTTGGAATATTATCGCTTTTAACTCTTAAATACTTGTAATTGATGTGTCTTTACTTCTTTTTATTACCCATGGAATGGAATATTTTCCTTTCTATTGATAATTTATAATGTATAATTCCAAACCCAGAGTTTTCGCAACCTCCTACGCAAATGTATAATTAAAAAGGAGATGATGCACCAAAAATCTATACAAAATAAAAAATACTCGCGTATACCGCATGCCGTATATACTGAATACTGTATACGCAATCTGTGAGGGGTCAGGATGTAATAAAACATAAAAAAAGTATATCTAAATCTAAATCATCTTGGTCAGCCGATTGCCGATTGCCAAATAGTTTTTAGTTTTTACTTTTTACTTTTTATTTCTACATCACTCGATCCCAGTTCAGACTTTAAGTGTCTCAGTATTTAAATTATTCTTAACAAACCACAATCTAATGATTATTCATTACTAATCTTACTCATCTAATACTTTGCACTACAACAGTGAGAAATTCTAAACAGCGCGAGAGTGTGTCCTGTGTAATTTGCTCAATAAATTGCCTATACAAAATACTCAATACAAAATACACAATACATTTGTAAAATTTACACTAAACATTGAACACGGCCAACAACTTACAACATATTTTGTGTGTGTATACATAGTTTGATTGTCCTTGTGCCTTAGTAGGGAGTATTCAGAGGTTTTGTTTGGTTTTGTTTTGTTTTTTGTTGAACAAAGAAGATCCCATCTTCCATCTTGTTCTTCCTCAACTTTCTTTTGGTTTCTGTTTGTGAGCTGAGGCTGAAACTTTAACTTCAACTTGAACTAAAGCTGGAACTGGAACAAGCTGAAAATCTAGTTTATTGAAATAGATTGAGAGAGAATACTTACATACGATATCTACATCTACAGCGGAGGCGGACAAGGAATTTGAGGTAAAAGAGGACAGTGGATTCCAATTCTTATCTGAGACAAGGGAAGGGAAGGAAAAGAAAAGAAAAGACATAAAAGAAAGAAAGAAAGGGCCTTGATTGAGTTTCTACTTTTTACTTTCTACTCTGATAGACAAGAGACAAGAGACAAGAGACAAGAGACGGGAAACAGGAGAAAGAGGAATTTGTTGAATTGAGAAGAGGATGAAACTGTCGGTTCGTGTACGAGGGGAATGGTTCACTATCCCTTGTCATGTAGGTAAGTCATTTCGTTTTCCTATTCCTTTTTGTTTTACAATCCAAAGTCCATGTCCATGTCCGTGTCCAAAACTAACTTTAACTCCAAGTCTACATCTAAATCCAAGTCTAGTGTCTATGTCATGTCAAGGAGTACACACCACACAATCCACACTCCACAATTCAGGTGGATTCAAAAATCCAGTTTCTCGAAAAAAAGTTGAAATAGAAATCATCAGTTTCATATTTCATCCTTTCTTTTACTGTATCTCCAAAGTTAGCCTTTTTTAGGATGCGAAGCTGCCTGTTGCAATCTTTATGTCTGTTCGTCTTTCCGTCTTTGCACAATTAGCCACCTAGAGGACGAATTCGTAACTCTTTAGTGGCGCCTCCTAGCGCCAATATTTCGAATTCTTTATTGGCTCCACCTAGTGGACAAATTTGAAACTCTTTGATGTCGCCGCCTAGCGGACAAATTGGTCATTTTGCTTGTAGCTCCACCTAGTGAAAACTTTTGGAACTACATATTTCACATTTGTCCGCTAGATGGCGCATGTATACACATTTATATTGGAATAGTTCTAAGAACTCGTTTGACGTACAGGGCAGGAGTTGTATGAAGGTGTACAGACACGATTCTTTTTATAGTCAGCTTCGCTTCCGGTGCCTAAAGCATTCGTGCTTCCAAGGCGATTCAAAATCGTCACGAAGCTAGGATTTTTTACTTTCTTTGATTTTTGATAAGGTTTCGAGGTCACTTTACTCAGAGGATTTCAAGGAGGAGGCGGAGAAGATGGGAGGTGTTCAAAATATTTTGTCAAAATAAAGTGAGCGTAGCCTCCTTCTGTAGCTTTTTTTTGAGACAGCCTGAGTAAAAGTACAGCTAGAAATAAAAGCATATATAATATATAATATACCTAGAGGTACTCACAACTATCTATCTCAACAAACCAAAACCAAACTCGGTCAGAGTATTCTCTCTTGGCTGTCTGTAACTGTAGCTGTAACCTGTAAACTGGAGCCTCGAGTCTCAGGTCTCGAGCTTCGATAAATTGAGAAAGTGTTGCAAATGCAACTTATTTTATCTCTATCCTGATCTATTCTATTCTCTGTAGTCACTTTACCCTTTACCACATCGTCCAGAATCCAGGATCCAGGATGAACCTGAACCAAAACTAAAACTAAAACTAGTGGAATGAGTGAGAGAGTTTGAGTGAATTTATACCAATTCAATTCAGATTGAGTAAAGAGTGGAGGGAGAGAGGGAGAGGGAAAAGATTTCAATGAGAAATAGTAAAAAGTGGTACAGGATTTATCCAGTGCAGTTCAATGTTCAATGTGGATGAATAAGAGTAAAGTGTTGAGTCTTGAGACTTGAGACACAAAGAGAAAGTAAAAGAAAACCAAAAAAGTAGGAGGGAGTTTGAAGAAAGAAAGAAAGAAAGAAAGAGCAATTGAGAGAGTCGGAAAGTTGAGTTGGAATCGGATTGAGAATTGAGGATTGAGGCCAGATGTACAAAAGTATAAAAGTGTATTATATAAAAGAAAAAGTGTGAGGATGGAAGGGAATGGGATGGGATGAAATGAAAGTTGGCACCCTCATCTAAAAAACCATCGATTTTTCTTCATTCTCCCATCTCCAGTCTCCAGACAACAGACAAGAATCTGTCTCCCTGTATTACAATATTACAATAGCATAGACCATACTCAAAACTCAAATATATATCTGTACGGTTTACCTACTTTCAAAAACCGGGAGAAAACACAATACCAATATCAGTACCAATCCCGATGTCGAAGCCGATGCCAACAATATCAAGCGAGAGAATAGAGAACAGAGAACAGAGTCAAAATATGAAGAATGAAATGAAGATGATGGTGCAAGTAGCTTAATAACATAAAAACATAAATGGAGAAATTTATCGAGCTAAATAAATAAATAAATAAATAAACAAGTAAACAACAACTCTCACACACCTACCTTTCCCATTTACTATCTACAAAATACAAATACAAACACAAATACAAAACTGTGGTATATATTATTATCTCCATTTCCGCTCTCTCCTCTCTTTTTTTCCCCATCACCCATCACCACCGCTCCATTGCTCTTGATGACTACCTCGAATGAGTTGAGTTGAGCTGAGTTGAGCTGAGCCAAACTGAACTGAACTGAACTCAGCCCACTTCGCCCACTTACCACTTTCTACTTTCTACTTTCCACTTTCACATTCCTCTCTTTTCTTTTCCTCCCTTAAAGTTGAAATGGTTCTGGTGGGTGATTCCGTTTGGTTTCTTCACTCTTCAATCCTCACTCTTTACCTACTTTCCACTTTTCCAATGATAGACGGTAGACTGTAGTTCCTATTGTAGGTATTAGATATTAGATAGATCTGCGCATATAGCTTTTTTAATGCTCTCAATATCCATTTCAAACTGACTCTAGATTCTAGACTCTAGAATCTAGAATCTAGACTCGAGATATAGATGTATATTTACAAAGATGGCCCACAATCCACAATACAACAACAATAGTAATAATAATAATAGTAATAATAACAACAAAAATAATAAAACCCACCACAAAACTACACAACACGTTTCTGTACAATGTACATTCACGTCCACATCTTTTCCTCACTCTCCTTATTCTCTATTTTCTTATTCTAGATATTCTAGTTATCTACTGACTTGTACAGAGTAAAAAGAGTAAACGATGGACTGTAAAACGAAAAAAAAGCTTCATATTTCATGCTCCATGATCGACCTCATTACATTTTACGACACAGAATATAGTACAAAGTACAAACTACAAGCGCCCCTTTCTTTTTCTTTTTCTATTTTACCTTTTACATGCAGCGTACAGAATACAGTACAAAATACTTTATAAACTTAAAGCTTACAATTCCCATGCTTCTTATCTGTATTCTTATTTTATCAGGAAAAAGACCATTTGATACTTGATGCTTGAGAGTTGAATGTTGAATGTATTGATTGAAGAGTAAATCAAAAAAAAGAAGTAAGGTAGAGAATTTAGTTGAAATCCTCTGATATTTGATATTGGTTTCGACTTTCGACTTTCGAATTTAGACTTTCCAGATTTCAGATCAAGAATCAAAATCAAGAAATACAAAACTCAGCTTTTTATTCTTCTTTACTACTTTTCAGCGACATTGTACTTTGTACTTTGTATTTTTTTATAAAGTTGTGTTCAGCTTCTTTTTCCTTTTCTTCTCAATCCTCAACTTATCAACGACAGTAAATAGTAAATAGTCCAAAGTCTAGTATTTATTGTATTATTGTATTATATTAGATTATGTCTAAAAACGAGAAAAAAATACACAACACGTTTCAAGTGTTTTCTTTCAAATTCACTCAAACAAATCCGAGTAGAGAAAATAAGGAAAATTCTATCAGGACGTGAGAATGCGGAAAGCATAATAATAACAATAATCTCTTATATAATAATAATATTATTATTATTATTATTTTAAAATGAAAAGTTTTATGAAATGTTGTATTTTATTGTGTTGGGTTGTGGTAGGAAAGGGGACGATAAAATGGTTGGGTGAGGAGAGTTTAAGGCGATATCAACGACTTTCACCCTCCACTCCTCATCCAAGTAGGAAGGAGACGGTGGCAGAAGTCCGGAAGACGAGAGGGGGCGCTATTTTGGATCCCACGGATATTATCAAAGACGTTCTTGATGACAATGAATTCGTTTCCGTTGGTGAGTCTTAAAATAAAAATATTGAGCATTGAACATTGAGTGCATTAGAAAGTACAACAGTAAAGAAAGTATAAGATCATTTGTAAATTCCTAGTTTTTTCGAATATTCACGCATCTTGTGCTAATGTAATTAAAACTAGGAAATTTGTAGTGACTGCAGTTTTACATTTATGAATGTGAAATTGAAATTAATTTAATTAAGAGCTGTAATTAAAATTAAAAAATGTACAAAATGAAATATGAAGCAGCTCGTTAGTCTACTACTTTTTTTTGAATACCTAATCAAAAATCAAAAATCAAAGCTACATATAAAAAGGCTACTTTTCATTCATTCATTTAATTCTATTCTTTATCTTTTTCTCGGTTCCCTTTTCCTTCTTCATCACTTCTACAATCTCCAGTTTTGGACTCGGACTGTTCAAATCCAGTTCTGGCGTCGGCTGAAATCAAATATGTGCCCGAACAAATGTACGTCTCGTGAGATTACCGTGTATTTTTCTGTTCTTTTCTGCTATCTTTTCTCGTTTCATTTCAGCTTCTTCCTCTTTTTTCGCTATCTTTGTCTTTTGTTTCGTGTTTCGTGTACTGGTTTTTTTCTTGGACTTTTTATTCTAATCACAAACTTTGTGTAGCTTGTAGTTTCTAGTTTGCAGTTTAGTTACGTTAAGAAAAAGTCTCACTTTCATTCCATTCTCCATTCTCCAGTTTTCTTTGTAAGTGTGACTGGCTCTTTTCAGACCAGGAAAGGTTCCAATTCCCATTTCCCTCCCCTTTCTCCTTTTCTTTTTCTGGTTTTTCTTTGTTCTGTATAAAGTGTACTTTGTACATTGCACATTGTACATTGTGCAGACACTTTCTCATCGTCGTCATTTCTATCTCTATCTCTACATGATATAAGTTGTACATTGTGCATTGTGCATGTTTGTCTATAGAAAAGAGAATAGAAATACAAGTAGATTGTAGATTGTACATATATTAGTTTTTATGCTCCGTTTGTGTCTAAATGTTCTGTACCGTCTGTTTAAGGAGTCCATTACAATGGTGAAGACCTTTTGCCTTTTGTTCTCCTCCATCTGCCCCTTAAGCCCACAGGCAACAAATTTACTCTTGTACACACATTTTTCTACAACTAAACCTTAAACACACACACACATGTATCTACTTTCATCCTTGTCACACTCACACTCACATTCACATTCACACTCGGAGTATTCTCAGTATAGGGAAAAGAGTCAGCTACAATATCCACAATCCACACCAACACCATTTACACCAACTTGAACTGGCAATGAAACCTTTCTACAATGTACAATATACAATTTATTCTTATCTTGAATTTCAGTTTTAAATTTTATCTACTCCCTTTTTATGCTGTTTGTTTTTCTTTTGGTGCTTCTACCTCTTTTTTTACCTTAAAATGGGAATTTTGTATACTTGAAATGAGACAATCAAAATTCTTTCCTTTTTTCTTTTTCTCCATTCTCCGCTTTCTTCAGGGGAAAAATGAGAACACATGACTTTTTTTCATGCATTGTGTTTGCATTGTTGGAGGAGTCACGACTCGGTAAAAATATCTCACTTGTCCATTATTATTTTTGTTTGTATTTTTTGTAGACAAAAGAGCAAGCAGCCGACGGAGGTGAGTACAAATTTAGATATATTTTTTGTATTTATCTGTCATGTGTAAAAAGTATGAGATATGACATATGACCTTTGACCTGCATTCATAAGTTCCATTTTACATTTTAAATTCTAAACTTTAAACCGTAAAGTACACAGTGTACAGTTTTTGATTGTGTGAGGTGTGAGGCGTGAGAAAGAGCATTTGTAGATACATTATCTTTTTGTGAGTGGTGAGACTTGAGGAGCATTTGCTATTTGCTATTTGTCATTTGCCATTTTCCATCCATGACTTGTGTTCAAAAGTTATTTGTAGAGTGTAGAGTGTGGACACTGGAGTTGTATTATGTATTATTATTATTACACATTACAAATTTTGTCAGTGACATGAATAGATTGTCTGGGGAGCGAGGGAAACTACAAACTACCCTAGCTAAGCTAAGCTAAACTATACTGTATATTGTATATTGCTGGATGGCATACTACATCCTACTTATGACATGTCATGTCATCATCCTCATATTCTCATCGTAACAATAATCATAATCATAATGCGGGTAATAGAAAGTGGTGACGGTCCCAGCCTCACATTTTTATGTCTCATCATCTTGACGATGACGACTTTGTCCCCACTCGACACTCGACAGTCTGTACTGAACTCGAAAAAGAAAGGGGAAAAGAGAGAAAGTCACATTCTGCACTCTGCCCTCTTAACTAAGCACAGGGCAAAGCTATTTCATAGATATTTTGTTATTTTATGCACAGTTTAGAAGCATAAAAAATCCAAAACACAAAATACGGAATGCATACGATATTTCAATTTTCTATTTATTTTCAGAGTGACACAAATTACTCATGTGCCCCAGGTTTTTATACCTAGTAAAATTTGTAATGTACTTTTGATGATTTTTTCCCAGGATGAATTTATTCTTCATTCTTCATGTGGTTTGTGGTTGATACGAGATGAACATTGAGCATTGAAAATTGTCTGTTGTCTGTAGAATTGTTCACTGCATCCGCATTTACTTAAGTATTTTATACAAAATTTAGCACGTTGACCTCGCACCTCTTCATAATTTTTGGTAGTAAAACACACAGAATGTGACTCTCATATATTTTTACTGTGTATTTCTGCTCACATTTAAATTTCGTATTCGTATTCGTAGTCGTATTTGTACTCGTTTTGCACAGTCAACTTGAATTTCATTGAGGTATCAAATATCAAACATCTAACATCAAACAGAGAAGGTGTATAAATAAAAGTTATTTCCGTCCCCTTTTCTCTGAAAAAAAATATATACAAGTGTCCTTTGCGCATAACTAAAAGATAAAAGATAAAATATAGAAGACAAAAGGTATTTTTGGATCCTTTGGATCAGCACAACTCTTTCTCCGGGTTTTTCCTTTCATGTGTAAAAAGGAAAAAGTAAAAGGGAAATAAATTTATGCTTACCTCATCAAAAATATGATTGTGCTATAATCTATGATCTATGAGGAATGAGGAATGAAGCGCTATTGTTTAGAAGGCACAGCCCAGTGTACTCTGTTTAGTGTAGTGTAGTGGCGGCGATGAATGATGCTGAATCTTATTATGCTATTTTTATCTGCATTTTAATATTACAGTCATATAACATATAACTTAATATAGTGGATGAACTAGAATTAGAACCAGAATATCCGCAATCCGCACGCTCTTCCACATCCACATTTATTTCCACATCCACTTGCATTCATCTATCTGAAACCACTTACAACTCATAGACTGAGCTGAGCTGTTGTACACTGTACACTGTACAATTTAGACTGAAGAAGAAAGTTAGTTTGAAGAGTAGACATGAGACATTCATCCTCTTTTGCTCCCCATTTTTTTGATTAATGAAGACTTGTCTCGCTCCACTCGTATTCGAATTCGGAGCTGAATTCACATTTGGATTCGGATTTAGATTTAGACTTTTCCCCATTTACTAAACCAAACCAAGAAAAACACAGAGTTTCAGGTTCAGGCGGATTTAGGTTTTAGGTTTTGTTGATTCTCTTTGCATTTTTCTCATTTCCTCTTCAAGTCCACATTTATTCATCCTGAATCATTCACTCTTATTCCAAATTCCGAATTCCAACTCGCCCCAACAATAAAAATAATTTGGCATTAGTATGTAAATAAACCCGAGTCTAGAGTCTAGAGTCTAGAGTTTAGACTTTAGAAATTTGAGACTGCACGGAATCCTCTTCATCTTATTTGTGAGAGGAGAGAACACAGAGCACAGAGAACTGAGAATTGAATGGAATTGAAAATTGAATGCAGGATTCCCGGCTCCGTCTTTCACTACACTGCACTCGCTCCATTTAATGACATTTTTTCCTCTCATTTTGCATCTAGAATCTAAAATGTAAATATATAAGCCAAGTTGAATTTGTTTCAATTCTCTCTCTCTCTTTCTCTCTTTCTTTCTGTTATCATTAGTTTCACGCCAAGTGCTAATAATTGGAATGGCGTAGGAATTTGAATGAAGGATGAAGGATGGGAAATGCATAACATTTTTCATACATAATAATTTAGACACGAGGCTCTAGAAAATAGATAATGGATTATGCCAAACAACTGTTTTTTCCGCTGGATTTTGGATTTGGAATGTACTTTATATTTGAGATTTCTTCTTGAGTCTTGAGTCTGGAGTCTGGAGTTTTGAGTTGTGAATCTGTAAATTTGTAAAGACATTCTGTATTTTATATTTCATACTCTCTATTATTCAACATTCTGCATTCAAGATGCCTTGTACATTTTGTACATTGTCTATTCTTTATTCTTTATTCCGTATTCTCAATTTTATTGCAGTACATTAAAGATTTCTCTCCTCTTTTCTCCATTCTCCATTCTCCATCACTTGTAAGTTGTAAGTTGTAACTCCTAATCTTCTTCCATTCCACTCGAGTGAGTTAGTATTACAAATTAGCACCTAAAACTATCCTATCGTATCCTAGAGACTTTGTACTTTGAATCTTCGTGCCGCATGCAGTTGGATGTAGAATGTAGAATTTAGAGACGGACAAAACTTACATAAGAATGTTGCAGTTGGGAACGTGTTAATGGATAATGGGCACAGACTCGATAGTGGATACCGGATACTGAAAACTTGAGACTGGAGACTTGAGATTTGAAACACAAGACAAAGACAAAGAAAAGCTGAAGCTGAAACTGAAACTGGAGCTGGAGTAACACACAAGTATCAATAGATATAGCAATTCACGATTGAAAGAAAGGAAGAGGGAACAAAGTGTTGATTGTTTGTCTGTATGTATGTAAATTTATATATTTGTCTTTGGAATTTGGAATTTGGATGTAGAAAGTAGAAAGTAAAATGTAGAAAGTAGATCCGAATCCACGAATGAACTTTTCATGTGGAAACAATGGGAATTTTACATATACATTAGACGTAAGAAGTTAGACGTTAGACATGAATCGGTATTTGGGATTTACTTTGAATGGTTTGGTTTGGTTTGGTTTGGGACGTCTTCTTTTCTCATCCACAATTCAAAATTCACCATCCACATCCGCCAAAAACTGGAGTATTTTGTATTTTGTGTGAGAGATATGGATATGAATATGGTGGACTCTCTTTTTCAACTTTAATTCATATGATTAAGCTTCCATTGACTTCCTCTTATTCACAGTCTACAGCTCTCAAACAGTTCTATTTCTAGCTCCAGTTCCAGCCTTTTGGTGCCAACTCCAGGAGAAATACAATGACCATGACAATCGCTATTCTCACTTTCTCAAGAAAAGAAAGTTTGTTCCTCTTCAGGATTTGTTCTCCTCTTGTTCTATTCATCTTCATCTAGATCTGTAGACAGTGGAAATATTTGTCTTTGGACAAAAGTCCAAGGTCTATCCACTGTAAAATGTACACTGGGAACTGGACACTGAGCAGTTTGTCTTCTCCACAATTTCATGTCTGTTGTTCTATTGTGCACCTACTTGTATTTGTATTTACATAGATATAAGATATAAGTCAATTATATTTTTAGTTTTTTTACTTTAAAATAAAAACCACAATCATGATGAAGATTCAATTTGAATTTGAGATTAAAATGAAGCTTACCCGCTGTATTTTATTAGCCGTGTGAAAAACTCATATAGAAAAATAGATAAAGAATTCCTCCTTCCTCGTCCCATAAGATATGAGCATGAAAAATACATAAAGTGTGTATCATATATCATATGTATTTACTATTTACGTTGTATACATTGTACATTGTACATGTAACTTTGTTGAACAAGTATGACATAAGCATGAATATTGTAACAGTTGTATGACACGTGAAAAATTGAAGAAAAGGGAGAAGAAGTACAAGAAGCAGAGGAACAAGAGACAAGAGAGGAGAGCATGTGATATTTTGTCTGCCTACAAAAAAAACAAAGTGTTTACGTACAAGAAGCAAACAAGTATGATAGGAAATGCTGGATGTTGGATGTTGGATGGTGCAAGTTGGCGTTGGAGTTGGTGTTGGAAAGTTGTGATGTCTGTTGAATCGAGTTGAATTGTAAAGTATGTTACATGCTCCATACTCGAAGCTCCATACACAATGCTCAATGCTCAAGCCCAAAAGTTTTACTTGAACTTTTCCACAGCAGAAAATGTAATTCACAAATATGTACATTATACACACATGTAGATTGTAGATTGGAGATCCCAACACAAAGTTGAAGTGTAGTTCCAAAGTTTTCTTTTCTTCACTGTCGAGCTGAGAGCTGAGAGCTGAAGCTGAAGCTGAACCGGAGAGCGGAGAGATGAGAAGAGCGAATAAAATACAGTGGAAGAGAATGGTAGAAGAGAGGATTGATTGTTGAGGCACACTCACACACTCACACACTCACACACAAACAAACACAATACATTGAGGGAAAGTGTGAAAGGATGAAATTGGATTTATTCATATGGTGGCTTATGGCTCGTAATCATATTCACACAAACACACACACACAAATTCACGACACTCATATTCATCCATAAACATACAGAATATCTATAAAAGCACGGGAAATATTGACAAAATAATGAAGTTCAAACGCCACTCTCTCTCACATTCTCTCTCTCTCTCTCTCTCGTTCTTTATTGTTTATGTTCATGAATCCCTCTTTCTCTTCTTCTTTTACTTTTACTACTACTTCTTCTTGGGTTCTTTCTCTTTGTTTATGAATGCTGCACACTGCAAAAGTGTACTGAGTATTGAGTGTTGAGTTTGGAGTATTGAAACTCTGTCGTCTGTCGTCTGTATTCAAGTGTTTTCACACTTTTGTTTCCCCGTCATAAAATACACACTGTACAGTGTGCACCAAAGAACAAACATGAGTGATAATATATTATATAAAATATGCATCAATCTCACATCATTCGCCTCACACTGTACAAAGTACAGAATCTACAGAGTAAAAAGTATGCTTTACGCTGCCTGTTTTATGTCGACAAATCGTGGATCGCGGATTGTGGATCGCGGATGATCGAAAACTCTGTAAAAGTTGTAAAAGTTGTGACTTGTGACTTTTGAATTTTGATGTACTAAAACTTTCAACTTTTTAGTTTCCTTCCTTATGTAAATGTAAATGTACAATGTGATATGAATCTATTTGTTTCTTGCTCATAAATTGAATAGATGAGAATAATAATGAAAATTCCTATAGTTCCGAGTTCATAGTTCATATTTCATAGTATGATAAAAGATAAAAGATAACAGACAAGAGGAAGAAAAATATTTTCATTATCTTCAAATTTTCGTCATATTATTTATGTGCATGTCTTGAAAACTAATTTTATTATAAACTTGAATATTGAATGTACAAAAGCTCATTTTTGAATCTTTGCCAGTACATCACAATCGATGGGACGAGTTTGACAACGGATGATCTTCTCCAGTTGGGTAGAAATCGATATAAAATCAAGGTATAAATTTAATACTTTTAATTTTACTTTAAATATACTGAATTTTGAACTGTGATAACAGAAAAAAAGTCTTAACCGCAAATGAATTATTTTAAATGCTTGTTGTTTTTCTTTTGTTTTTGGACTTTTTATAGTTATCAAAGGAATCGATAGAGAAAGTTCAAAATGCAAGATTATTGGTGGAAAAAATCCTGGCAGAAAATAAAGGTGATTCTTCAACACTAAACATTTAAGCTTACTAATAAAAGCACGTATAATGTTTGTAGCTTTAACACTTGAATTTTTGCATGCTCACTGCTATAATAGAAAATGTCAGTTGACAATTGACAAACGCAAATTTTTTAACAGCTGGATTTTGAATTTTGGGTACATTTGTAAATAATTAATATCGATACATACAAAATACAGAGTACAGAGTGCCTGTTAAATGTTGGATATAAAATGTGAATGTGCCTATAGAAAAATGAGTGAGTGAAACACTCTTTTATGTTTTATACGTCTATTTTATATATTTTATATTTTATGTGTGTCAAGTCAAAAGTTGAAGGAGGAAAGTGGAAAGTCAATGTGGAGTGCATTTGTCTGTTTATCTCTTCCCTCATGTTTTCACACCATCCGCATCCTCACTCACATTTCACATGCTCCTTTATCCACATGACACATTTCTAATGAACCGAGGACCGAGTGTAACATCATGTAATGTAATGTAATGTGATGGGATGTGATGATGAGATTTTCTAGGATGAAATTCACCAGAGTATTATTATTATTATTACTATTATCTCCATCTGTTTTATGTATGCAGTACATGGCACTTCTATTCAAAAATCATCATTATATTCTGTAGACTGTACAATGTACAATGTACAATATAAGCTGTGGAACTACCTACTAAATACTAAATACTAATACTGTGATAAGTGAAGCCTACATGTACCATGTACATTGTACATGTGAAAAGGAGTCAAGAAGACTCTTGCTTATCTTTTTTTTTTTAAATTAAGTACCATAAAAATAAATGACTGCATGTAGAATGTAGAATGTTTATCATACGGATGCTTAAATACATGTGCATTAAATACATTTCTGTTTTCTAGATGTTAGTTTCTAGATGGATTCAACTGAATACTCAATATTCAATGCTCGATTTATCCGCTTTGCCCCTGTCTTATCTTTCTACTTCTCCATTCCCTATTCTCAACTTCCTATAGGCTATGCATAAAACATGGGTGGAAAAAATATGCAATATGCTATATGTAGTTCCATAATATTCAATAGAGGTAACAGATAACAGCATAACTTAGCTTCTAGTTGCGTCGGCATCGGGAATGGAGACATTTATACTTTCTGGATTCTGGATTTTCATTACCACAAAATTATTGATATTAATACTATTGTATATATATTTTATATTTTATCTGCATTTCCATTTACAATGTGCAATGTACAGTGTAGAGTGTACAGTGTAATACTGTGAGCAATTTCGAGTTGATCCTGATTTATTTCCGTGCTCCTGCTCTCTGCTCTCTGCTCCAAGTCTAACGATGTCTTGTGACTTGTGACTTGTGAATTGTGACTATTTGCCATTTGCCATTTACAATTTGCAATCGAGAGTGTGTGTCGTGTGTGGTTCATAGACATAGACTCATCGTTAAGACAAGATACAAGAGGAACAAAATGACTAGAGATACTAGAGCTAGAAGTAGAACTATAGAAGTAGACGAAGACGAACATTCCAAATTCCATTCGTACTTGCTAATAGCCTCAGCATTACACACAAGACACAAGACACACATGAATGTGACAAACTTATGAGAGTCGGAGTAAAAATATTACTCAGAGATGTACATTGTATCATAGATTATTAGGTCGAGTTGGATAGAAATAACGACAACGATAGTGATAGTGATAGTGATAACGAGTAACGAGTACAAGTATACTGGATTCACTAGATATTCGAAATAAAGTTCTTATGTATAATGTATAGTCTATGATGTGCATAATATTTCAAGATTAAAGAAAAAATAAAAAGAAGCAGTATAGTATTAAGCATTAATAAAGCTAGATCTAATATAAGAAAAGGCGGGCAGAGGAAAACTCATTTCATTTGGTATTTGGAATTTGGCATTTGGTCCTTTGATTGTCAGCGTTTCAAGTTTTTTAAAAAGTTTTTCTTTGTATGATTCCGATTTTACTTTTTGATGACGGTCCAATGTAGATTTTACAACTTAATATGATAAAACTTTTCATTAAAATTAAATATTAAAATATTATACTTCAGATTTTAGATTAGATTAAAATCTAAGATATATTATTCAGAAATAAAGTTAGAATTTATAATTTAGAATAGACAATAGACCTTCAACCTTCAAACATGAAAAGAGTCGAGATCTTAAGCTTATACAATTTTGTGGAATAAGTACATTTTAAATGCAAAAAATATTATGTAATATCTACAATTTCCATGTGCAATTCAAATAATACGGTTATGAAAGCATAATTTTTGACCAAGAAATCTCAAGAAAACTTAAAAACCTGAGATGAAAACGATGATAATCTTTTATGCATTTTGTCAGTATCAGTATCAGGATTCGTCAATCATAAAAAGAGGAACTCTAGAATTGCCACTATCTTTTTTAGGGCTGTGTTTTTTGTATTATATTTATATTTATGCGGTGGTACATTTTACACTGGAAATTTTATAAAAAGGTATTCATTTTGTAACGAGTTGGTATTTGGTGGTCGGTGCCGGTATTTCATATTCCAATTTCAGTGGGTTTTTATTTTTTATACCGTAAATTCATGTCCATATTCAACCATAAAAAAGATGGAAGGTTTTCAACTTTCAACGTTGATTTTTATCATTCATCATAAAAAACACAGTGATGATTCTCTGTTCTCTGTTCTATGAAAAAGATTGCAATGGACGAAATACTGATAAAATTTAGAAAACCTTGAAAAATTTTCAACTACAGAGATTTTTACTTTTTTTACTCAAAAAATATTAGTATATGCAGAAAATTGAGAATCATGGCACTAAAATTTTTCTCATTTTCTACCTCTCAGCTCTCAGGTTACAGTCCACAAAATGAATGTAAAAATGTACTGTTGCTAATATTAACACTAATACTAAAACTGATACTAGTTCTGATTCTGATACTGTGGTGTATAAAACCTGACATATCTATAAATTCATGAGCGCGTAACATTCTAAATTCTAAACATTCCGTAAAATTCTTGTTCCTCCTCCGTTTTCCGTTTCATTTTCCCTCTCCATCCCTTTGAATACTTGTACATTGTACATCCTTATGTCCTCCGTCCTCCGTCCTCCTTCTGTAGTTTGTAGGTTTGTAGGTGCTCAAAAATTTTCATATGGCAAGTGTCTCATTTTTTTATCGGATTTTTTTTACTTTATGGTTGCTGGTCTATCGCCCTTGTCCTCACTCCAACTCTCACTACACTTTCACCCGCTCCTTTTTCTCTCTCTCTCTGCTCTCTGCAACTCTTGTCCATGTAAAATATTACATTTATGTATTTTTCTGTCTTCCATCTCTTTCACTTTCCTGTCTCCATATCATCATCATCCTCATCCTCGTTTCATATATTAATGCATTCCATATTCCATAGTTCATATTCCATATAAATAAATAAAAAGGAAGGAAAGGAGAAATATTTTTTTTGCTCCAATATACGAGATACGATATGTGCAGAAAGTACAAAGTATAATAAAATACTTATGGATGGAATCATATTGTATTTTGTAGCATATCGTACTCGTAGTCGTATTTCGTATGAATAAAATAACCTAAAGCGGGAATGAGGAATATGGAATATGATGATGTTCATGCTCATGATTTTTTGCACCAATGCTACTCCACTGCTTCAGTTTCCTCACTTACTTTTCCTTTCCTCTGCCTCGCTCTGTGTGTATGTGTGTGTGTGTGGTAAATGGTAGATGGTAAACGAGTCGATCTAATATATCTTTTTTCGTCACATGATCTAACCACGCCAGATTTCTACATGTACAAAGTACACTGTAATATATTTTCCATTTTTCATATGCTTCTTCAGATTCAGACATTCTACATTCTACAGTCCAATCTCTGTGTCTAGTGCCTATAAATTCTGAATTCCAGGTTCTGGGTATAATAACAAACAAAGTATAGAGTTATATTATACACTAAACCAACCAACCGACCGGCTTTTTGAATTTACATTCTTCATTTCCTATTTATATAGTAGAACTTTTTCCACCGATATTCATATGCGTAATTCATTTTATGTAGATGTAGATGTGGATGTAGATGTACTTTATGATGTTGACCACAAAGATTGAAGGACGAACTATAGAAGAGTTTTATTCCTTGTTCTGATTTGCTTTGCTTTGCCTCATATCTCATATTTTACTTTTTGCTTTTCTTTTGCTTTTGATTTTGCTTTTGTATTGTGTATTGAGTATTGAGCATTGAGCATTGAGTAAAGGAATGAAAAGTGTATCTGTAAACTAAGGAAAACTGATGTATTTTTATTCTTTATCTTGTGTTTCATGAACTGCTCCAGTCGTCTACGGAATCACCACTGGCTTTGGAAAATTTGCTCACACGGTCATTGAAAAGGAGAAACTCGTGTAAGTGCCTCAGTTTTTGTTCACTCTTGACTGTTCAATATACTTTTCACGCTAAAATATGTAAAATATATGTAAAGAGACGGTCGTCGATAGTCGTGACACAAATGAGATTTGCATTGCAAACATTGCAAAGAGCTCATCAGAACTCGGAACATCTCGTCCTGTAGTTTGTTCAAAAACAGGAATAGTGACAAAGACAATGACAATGTCACTGAATCAGAATCAGCCATTACCCATTTCCAGCTACATTTTCGATTCGAGATGAGCTCTGCTCTCAGTTTACTATGCCCAGAGTCGAGAGGAACGATTTTTGCTGGCGATAACACTGAAGATTGATGGACATCGTCACCATGAATAACGACTAACGACTCATGACTCATAAACTAAATGCTATCGCTCCGAAACATATTGCATTTTGCATCTCGTTCCATTTCCTCCATTCTTTTTTGTTTCTGGGTTCTGGATCCTCATGACATCGGCCTTCTTTTCTTTCTTTTGAGCATTCCAAAATAATAATAATAATAAGAATACAACGACACTCACTAAATACTAAAAATAGTACATTCTACTTTCTACTTTCACTAAATTCAAGTTGCTCCTTTTCCACTGGAGCTTTCTGTACCTTTATAAAGTTGTTGTCCTTCGGTTACGCATAGCGCAAAGTCAAGAGTGGAAAGCAGAAAACTGTTTTTGTTTTCTGTTCTTTTGCCCTGAATTGAATTAAATTGAATACCATTTTAAAAAGACTATTTGAAATTTCAGTTAAATTAATTAGTAATTTCTTCTTTTGTTTCTCAATGTTTTATTTTTAGAGAGTTACAGGAGAATTTGATTCGGTCGCATGCGGCTGGTGTGGGTCATCCACTGTCACCGGATAAGACGCGGATGCTCCTCGCCCTGCGAATAAATGTCCTGGCAAAAGGCTACAGTGGGATTTCTCTCAAGACACTGATGCAACTGATTGAAGCTTTTAATGGTGAGTTTTGAGTTTTGAGCTTTGAGTTTTGAGTTTGTGTACTGTTTTATCTTTCAGAAAGCACCGTTTTCTCTGTTTTTGGCCAAGATGTAATATCTTATCTATAGACACATGTGTAGTTTTTACTAGTTTATCCTTCATGCATAATGCATAATACTTTCCACATACAAGTACTTGTGCATATGACATGAGAGACAGAGAGAGAGAAAGAGTGAATGTGAAGGAATCAAGTGATTCATATGCACCTCATGTTTCGCCGCGACTCATGTCCTCATGTCCTCATGTGCATGTATACACACGTACAGTTTGTTTGTTGACGACAGTCAACTGATTGGTGGCTGGTTCGTTGGTTCGTTGGACGGTGGATTGACTAGTTGACTAGTTGACTGGAGTCAGTCAGCCAGCCGTCCATACCAAATAGAAATGATATGTATCTACACTTAGTACACCACCACCACCACACCATCCAAAATCCACAATCTACAATCCAGAATGTAGAATCTAGATGGAAATAAAGTCAAAAATCCTTGCATTGTGACGATTTTGTATCGCCTTGAAAGCATAAATGCTTTAGGCTCCGGAAGTGAAGCTGACTAAAAAAATGTCGTGTCTGTCCACTGTCATACACAACTGCCGTTTACGTCAAACGAGTTCTTAGAACGTGTTCAATATAAATTTGCATACATGCATCATCTAGCGGACAAATGTGCAACATTCATAGTTCCAAAAGTTTCCGCTAGGTGGAGCTACAAGCGAGATTACAAATTTACCCGCTAGATGGCGCCACTAAAAAGTTCCAAATTTTTCTCTATGTGGCGCCACTAAGCAATTCTACATTTTCCCGCTAGGTGGCGCCACTAAAGAGTTCAAAATTTATCCGCTAGGTGGATAATTTGCACATATCGACGGAAGGACACGAGGATTTCAATAGTCAGCTTCGCTTCCTAAAAATGAAGGAAAAAACTTACATTTCTCTTCATCTATCTATATTTTGAATTGGTTTTGGTTTTGGTATTGGTGTTACGATTGGGCTGAATTTACTTTGTGATAGATTGTGTCTCCAACCTCCAAACTCCAAAATCCAAATTCCAAATAGAACCAAAATCTATGACTACATAATGAAGTAGGAATTTCCTCAGACCTCAGACACTCTTCTTTCTCTTTCTCGCTTTCTTCCTAAATCCAAAAGCCTACAACAGTTTTGAGTGTGATGTAGACTTTATATAGAAAATAGAATATAGATAAAATAATTCTTCATACTCTGTGTAGCGATTTCTCAGCTTTCTTTCTCTGTGCTGAGTTGAGTTGAGCCGAGCTGGTTGGTGGACCAACAATTTCTCCTTTCTTTCTTTAATGCGGCGGAACAGGGCAGACAGCAAAAAAGGATGGAGAGAGTGAAAACCAGGTTCCCCAGTTCTCTAGACTCTAGACTCTGGATATAAAGATATACGTAAAGAGTACAGAGACTGAGGAGCATACAACAGTTGCACTTACATTGAACATTTTATTGAGTTGGGCTTTTGGGAGACGGATTCAACATTCAACATTACACAAAAAGAAAAGGGAAAAGAGAAAAGTCAAAGAGCAAGTAGAATCTAGAGAATCTAGAATCTACACAAGTCCAAGTCCAAGGACTGGAGTACCAACTAGATCTACTCTGAATGCTAGACTCTAGACTAGCTCTAGAGTTGGAATTTAGGATTTAGGATTGTTGAAAGCTCAACCCAAAGCCAAAACCAAAGCCAAACCAAGCAAGTAAATGTTCCACACACAGTGATTTTGATTTTCTTCCCTTTTATCCTGACAACTCCTTCGGTCTTCGGTCTGACTGACTGTCTCTGGCCATGGCTCTGCCTTTGGTTTTCCTTTGGATGTGGCTGACTGACTCTATAATAAATGTACACAAGAAGGAAGAAAAATGGTGTAAAACATACGTCCACACTTTCCCTTCCTCCTCTTCCCTCTACATTCGACATTCTACATTCTACGTGGGCTCTATAATCTATAATATCACAAATACATACATTTATTTTACAAAGAGAAAACAAGAAAATCCTGTCTTTAGAGACTCTGTCAATGACTAAAGGAAAAATCAAATGGAACAAAGCAAAATAAATAGAGGTCAGACTTCTCAAGTCCGTCAAATTGTATTTTTAGTCAGAAACTCAAAAGGACAGTTGACAATTTGACAATTGCCAATCTTTAACTTTTGATTCTCCTTCCGAATTCCAAATGATTGTAGTAAAAATGAAAACCACATTACAATTGAATAAAACAGATGAGCAAGATGTTGTAATTCAAAGCCAAAAATACAGTGTGTACTTTTCAAAAGTATAATAAGTGGTTGCATTTTTCAAGTATTAAAGAATTATGTAGAAAGAACCTTGTACAAAATATGTAGTGTAGAATAATAATAATAATGCATTTAACATTGTATAAAGTATTGTATGAAAAAAACTATATAAATTATGTATACATTCACCATTTACAGTATTAAGAAGCTAACGATAGACAGACAGACAGGCAGACAAACATTCATAGTTCAGAGAAAGGTCCACGTTCCACGTGCACCGAAAATTGGAACAACATTCATCTCTTATTTTTGTCTGTCCATTTGCATCATGAAACTTTTTCCTCATATATCTACGTTCCAACTCTTTCATGTTTGTCTGCTTGTTGTTGTTGTTGTTGTGGTTGTTGTATCTTGTATTTTGTATTCAATACTTTTTATATTTGTATAATCTAATAATAACCACAGAATTTATAAGGATAAAACGAATAGTGGTTTTACCACCAACCAACCAACTTTCTCTTCTTCTCTTTTTGTATTGTACATTGTACATATGTAGTTGTAGTTCTGTTGTACATGGTTGTTCCTACTTTATACTTTATGCTCTTGTAATACATACCAAAATACAAGATACGAGATACATGGCAGAAGAAAGAAGAAAGGAAGATACAACTAAAACGTCGAGAGAGGAAGAAGAAGCACAAGTCGAATGGCAGACAGTAGACAGTAGACAGAGTGAGTGAAAGAGTATTCCAATTCTTATTGGAGTTGAAGTTGAAGCTGTATTTAGCTCAACTTGGAGCTAAAGCCAAAGCCAAAGCAGCAGTACGAGTTTGAGAACGAGTTTTCTCCTGCTCACAAATTCGTACTCGTATTCCTATTCGTATTCGTCAGTCAAGAATCAAGAAAGAAAGGAAAAGAAAGTCAGAGTAAGAGTCAGAGTCAGAAAAGGCCTTGGTCATAGTAATATCTGTAATAATATTCTCGAGTCTCAAGATAGGGATGTAATTTTTGCATCTACTCTTCCACATGAATTTATGGATTCATTCATACATGCATACGTGTACATTCTACATAGATAGACACGGATTGGCGGATATACAATACAAAATATGTACATGGATTCAGGGAAGGAGTGGAAAAGGAAAAGCTGTTATATTATGTTATGCTTACTCGATTTGATCGTCTGAGGAAGAAAGAAGGAAAGAAAGAAAGAAGGAAAGAAAGTACAAGAAGTCTAGTTTGAAGTATGTACGCGTGTGTATCATCTGTCTGTGTATCTGTATAAAAGTACAGAAGAAGTATAGAAGTACAGAAGTACAGACGAGGAAGAAAAGGAGAAGAAGGAGCGGATCCAAAACTGACAGAATAATTAATGACTTACCATTACATCATGCTATTAGCTTTGAGAACAAGACTATTTCATATTCATCTTCTGATTCCGTGATTCCATCGAGGCAAACCAAACTCAAGACTCTAGACCAAAAACCCAAGCACATCCAACCCAACAAACTCTTCTCTACTATAGTGTACATTGTACATGTAAACTGAATGAAAGAATGAGAATGAGTGACTGAACGAGAGAGTGAACCGCCTGAGCGAAATAATTTCCACTTCTACTCCTTTCCCTTCTTACTTTACTTTTTACATGAATATGCACAATCCACAATCCGCACTGCACACTGCACACGCTGGTGCTCAAAATATACAAAACATACACAAGAGTACATTGTACAAAATACAAATGCTATCCTTGATACTTGTGATACTTGTGAGACTTGTATCTGTGTATTTTATAAGCATAAATTGTCAGTTAAAGTTCACTCACTTTTCCTCTCTTTTCTCTTTTGTAACACATAATTCTCAACTCTCGATTCTCAATTCTCAATTCTCAATCCTCGAGTCTCAACTACTTTCTTTCCGTGCCTAAATGATAGGTTTTTAAATCGACTTTTCATTCATCGTCTTCCTCTCCTTTTCTTCGTCTTGGTCTCTGTTGGTTTTTGTATTCATGTTCATGTTCATGTTCGTATTTGTATGTGGATTTCTATTCCTTTTATTACATGTAGTGGTGAGTCTCCTGATTCCTCCTCACAATACTTTCCTCCTTCGTGTCCTTGCACCTATAAATTTGGAGGAGAAATTCACTTCTTATACAATTTATCAGAATTTGTGGAGGAGAAAAGAAGGAGGAGAAGAAGAGGAAGAAGAAGAGCCTGTCATGTTATACACGCAAATAATTTCATATTACACAACAGGAATAATAATAGCATTTCTATTTATGGAAGCATTCTCTCTCTCTCTCTGTCTCTCTCATGTTACATAATACATAATGTATGATAATAAATGATCATCTGCTCCTTTTCCATTTCTATGACTATCAATAAACCTTAACAAAAGTGTCTAAAGGTGATACAGATCAATCTAAATATAGTATACAAATTGCACATACAGAATACAAATACAAATACAGCTACGAATAAAAGAAAATAAAAATCCTACGTCTTAATCATTACAAAATAAATACGGAATAAGGCAAACAAATAAAATATACAACATGGGAGAAACAATTATTATTGCATATATTTTTTATCAGCAGGACAGTTTTTATATTAAGTTTTATTTTTAATTTTGTTCCAGCTTCTTGTTTACCGTGGGTTCCGGAGAAAGGCACTGTAAGTTTTTATTTCATCTATTTTTACTTTTTATACTATTGTCTTTACTGTATTGTGGATTAGGGATGGAAAAACATTTTTTTGTACTGAAGTTTTATGCCTGTTTTTTGTTTTGATGATTTTGTATTATGTAATACATTTTCAAAGGTGGGAGCTTCTGGAGATCTTGCACCATTATCTCACCTCGCCCTCGGTTTGATGGGTGAGGGGAGAATGTGGTCAGCTCAAACAGGGTGGGCAGACGCCAAGTATGTAAGTGATTTGACCTTTTATTCGTTGACCTTTTGACCTTTTTGACATATTTGAAACTTTTAAAGAAAAACCTTCTTTTTCTCATTAATTTGCACATGATAAAAATTTAAAATAACTAGGTGTTAGAATCCCACAATTTGACCCCAATTCATCTGCATGCAAAAGAAGGGCTTGCACTCATCAACGGAACGCAGTTGATCACAAGTTTAGGAGCGGAAGCTGTTGAGAGAGCGGCAATAATTGCAAGACGTAAGTTTTTTTGAATTTATACAGTAGTTTAACTTTCCATTCTTTATTCTTCATATTTATAATGATGGAAAAGGGGGATTTTTTCATTCGTTTATGTATTATTATTATTATGCAATTCATTTAGTAGGATTATCTTATAATATTCAAGTTTAGTATTGAGTATTGAGTGTAGTTTTTTATTTTTTATTCCATTGTTACTATTATGGATTTCACAGAGGCGGACATTGTGGCATCATTAACATTGGAAGTTATGAAAGGGACCAGCCGAGCTTTTGACAGTGGTGAGTTTTTGGTTTTTTGTTCTGTGCTTCCAATTTTCCATACAAAATACAACACACAACACAGAAAACACAGATTTTTAACCATACTCCGTTGTAGTATTCCCTCGTCGTCCGAAAATGACATGGTCCAAATTCCAAATTCCAAAATAGTCAGTCCAGTCAACAGTCGCCAGTCACCAGTCACCAGAGACTTAACCAGACTTGACTGGTCCAAATCAAATAAGCAAACAAGAAACAAGCGCGTATTTGTACAAAAGATACATATTTATCCATGCAGAGCTACATATACACGTCCACGCTTGAAACCTGCATGTACAATGTAGAATGTAGAAGGTACATTTTGTACATGAATATTTCTGTTCCTGTGTGTGGTTGAGGATGAGTGAAATGAGGAATGAAAAAAGTCTCGAATCTCTGAATCTCGGAATTTCTGAATTTCTGAACCTCGTTCCTTCCCCATGATTTATTATATAACGTGATTCGAATGCAATCCGCATACCAATTCATAGATATTTACACTACAAATTACAAACTCAGTCTCCAGGACAAACAACACACACACAATTGCAAACCCTGTAAACATGGAGAGACATTGCCTAAATATTTGACGTCCATGCAGAATTCAGAGTGCAGAGTGCACAGACGTCATTTTCGAGTATAAAATCTAGAGTCTGGAGTCTCCCGTCCAGAGCCTCAAAAGTCTGGAAATCCTCAAAACGCAAACCACGATCCAGGGAAATAACTGGAACGAGGAACGAGAACCAACCAACGAATAAATAGACACGTCAATTCATGGATGAGTTCATGCGACATATCTACAATCTACATAATATAAAACATGTACAATACAAAATACAAACATATCTTGTATCTACAAATCCAATCTGCTCGCACAATGTACAATGTACATACGACTTATATCTTGTATCTTGCACATAGCCATTAGACATTTGACATTGTGTCAATGTCGATATATTTTACATGTTGATTGCACACTGCACATTCAAGATTTAAGATGGCTTCAAATTCCGGATTCCAGTCACGCCATAAAATTTGAAGCCAAATTCTGAATGATCTTTATAAATTTCTTTGTCATTGACATTGTCAAAACTAAGAAATCATGAAAGCAAAAAACATGTCAATTGCCAATTATTTCCCCCCTCTTTTATCTTTTACAGATGTACAAAATATTCGTCCACACAAAGGTCAAGCTGTGGTTGCACGTCGGCTAAGAGCTCTTCTGCATTCCACCACTTATCCGTCTCAAATTGCAGGTATGAAATGTGAAGACACAAATCTCTTTTTTTTTATTTTGGAATGTAGAACTCTAAACAATATTCAATACTCAATTATAATTTATAATGTATAATAATATTATTGTAATTTTGATGCTGGTCCAACTTTTTTGGTATTATTGATTATTACTTCAGTTTTATTATTATTATGATGATGATTTTTCTTTCTCTCCAGTGACTAGTAACATTTATCAAAAGCTATTTGACTTCTTCTATTAGAAACTAGACACTAGAAAACAGAAAAGCTATTTGTTTTTACTTGTGCCTATAGTTTTATATTTAATCATGACAAGTAGGCTTTTTTGTATTTTTATTTTGTAACTAATAATATGCAGTATATGCAAGAGAGAGGAAATAATAATAGTTGTTTAGTCATTTTTTCCCAACTTTTTAATAAAGGAAATTCCTTTTTATTCAGCTAGTGTTTCACTTTTCTAAAATGGGTAGAATGAATGAATAGCTACATGTAGCTATATCTTGCCTGTTTGTTGTACATATGGTTGCTCGTTTGTTGTTGGTTGTTGCTGGTTGGTTGGAAAGGTAATTATTAATAATGCTCCTGGAGTAAGTAAGTATTTTCCATGGAATTGTGGCAGTGAATTGGATGCATTAAAAGCCCTTTTATGCACGAAAAAATTGAGTGGTCATTTATTCATCATGGCAGTCTATGGAATTCATCGTGTAGAATTTAGAGAAAGAAAGAAAGAAAACAAACATTCCTAATTTCTTTCCAGCTAATAAAACTTACGTACATTTTCTTACTATTGCTCTTTCTTTCTTTCTTTCTGTTACGTGTATCCAGTATCCAGTATCCAGTCTCAAGTCTCAAGTATCAGTGAGAATGAGCAAAAGCAAGGGAATGTGAACTGTTGCAAAAGGAGCAATTATTTATGTTACTGGTACTCGTGCTGATACTGGTGAACCAGAGAGAGCGCGAAAGAGAAAATAGGAAAGAGAGAAAAAGTAAGAGTGTCGTGTCTAGTGTTTAGTGGGTTTTGTGTATAGTGAAGGAATTTGAAAGACTTCCTCAACAGATGTAATTTTCTTTCTTCTATCTTTTTCTCTCTCATTCTTTCTTTCACTGGTTGGGCTGTTTCTTTTGTTTGTTTGTTTGTTGCATAGGAAATACCAAGTAAACTAACCAGTAAATGACGCGGATGCTTATATACATGAAGAATATTCAATATAGAGTATAAAGTATATCTGTTGAGCACCTAAATACTAAATACATGTAGAACGTAGAAATAACCACAGTGTAGGTATACCTATCTATCTAGCTAATGTATAATGCAGAACTGGAGAAAGTTTTGAGGCAGACTGTACTAAAAAAATTAGAGTGTATGTATTCCTTCTTGGCTTGTCTTACATCTTACATGTTACCTTTCCTTTTTCGTCCTCTCTTTTTTTGTACAAGTACCTACAAGGATATAGAAATAGTGCATGATAAAAGAGTCGAGGATCTAAAATCTAGAATCTAGAATGCAGAATGTAGATGTTGGATGTTATATGTGAGTGAGCTTGTACTGTGGAGTTTGGAGTTGACGAGAAATCGATATACAAAAAGGTAGACAAAAGTAGAAGAAAAAGAAAGAAAAAAAGGAGAAAAATAAAGTCTCAGCCTTCATACTTCATACTCTTGTATTTTCTATTGCTTGTCACTACTTGGGCTTGTTTTTTTACCTTGGTATTTAGTATTTAGTTTGGTCTGGTTTGGTCTCAGGTTTTTATTCGTCTTAAGTAGGGAAAAAGTCATGTCATTTCAGCCTGTCCAACTTTTTTTTGAGTCTTTTATGATTTTCTCCTTCATACCTTTTATATACTTTATACATTATACACAGTACAACCAAGTCCAAGTATAAGTGCTATTTACTATTTACTATTTATAGTACCTCCAACCTTCAGACTACTAATACCTACAACTTGAAAGAAATCATGCATATTTGAGACTAGACTCACGTGGAAGCTTTTTATGCGTTGAAAAATCAAATACACATGTCTAATGTCTAGCTTCTAGTCAATATTCACTAGTAACTAGTTGTAGTAAAGCTTTCATTTTCCCTCCACCACTATACTTTTTACTTTTTACTACAATAATTCTATCATAGATTTTAGTACAAGTTCCATGTAAACTATAGTAAACGGAGAGATACGAAAAGGAAAAGAGACTATTTACTATTTACAATTTGCTTACCTTTGTTAAAGAGGATTTGAGGAGACATGAGATCATGTTCAATTCTTCTTATAATAATAAAATGAAAGGGTTTAAAGTCTATTTTGTGGATTTTGGAGGCTGGAATCTGGAATCAATGTTTGCCTCCAGCTTTGTTGAAAACAGAAAGTAGGAAGCCTCTGTCCGAATCCGAATCAGCATCAAACTACAATGTATAAACCTTTTTGTGTAGTTTGTATTCTGTTAGCGTGTTTTATAATAGAAAATTGAAGATAGTGGATATTCCTCATTTTGTCCAGTTTCTACAACCTACACAGAATATTATTCCTATTGTATGCGAGTACAATGTAAAATGTACAATTCGCATGTAAATATAGGAGTATGAATACAAATCAATAACAGAATTTTGTATGACAATGCCCTTGGAAAATTTAGCAGGGGAGCATTGTAAACTACATAAATGAAATTACATGAAATTGGATTGCATTCTCTATTCTGTATTATGTATGTGGAATTTTGTCCAGTGTTCAAAATCCAGTTGAAACTCTGATTGTGTTGATAAGAGATGAAACTTTGCAGATAATGTCATGAACATGCAAAATGCAAAATGTAAACAGGGTGAATATAGTGAAATAGTGAATACAGAGAAAATGCTCGTCGCATCAGATATCAGATTCACTTTCAGATCCAGGTTTTACAACTACAGACTACAGCGTAAACCATGAAACTAGAAACTAGAAAGACTTGGATTCGGATTTCGAGGATGAGAGAAAGAAAAATCTTGTCAACATCTTCAATGTGTCATGTTAAAATTATCAATATCAATTATCAAAGAAGCTTAAGGTTTTCATCTTTCTCCTTGAATATCTATTTTTTAAACATAATAATTATTTTATCTACTCCTTCTGTTCGTTGAACACGATAGAATCCCACAGGTTTTGTAATCGAGTGCAGGATGCTTATACTTTAAGGTAAAATCTCGAATCTCGATACATTATTGATCTATTAAAAATTATGGAAGAAAATAAAAAATGTAGATTTAAAAATAGGTGCATAATATTATAGTACAATGATTCAAAAACTGAACAAAGCTCATTGAATTTTCTTTAAAAAGGTGTTGTCCACAAGTTCATGGGATCGTTCACGATACTATCGAATTCGTCCGCGGTGTGATTACAACTGAGGTAATAAAATTTAACTCATGCTGCCATGAAAATATTTCGGAAAAACTTTTTCAAAAGAATAATAAAATAATAATAATAATTATTGGTATTAATATTTTTGCTATTGTGGTTGATTGGGAGTAGATGAACAGTGCAACGGACAATCCGATAGTCTTCGCGGAGAGGAATGAGATTATCAGCGCTGGAAATTTTCATGGGGAATATCCTGCAAAAGTACTTGATTACCTTGCCATTGCAGTGCATGAGCTCGCTTCGATGAGTGAGAGGAGGATCGAGAGACTCGTCAACCCTGGTGAGTTTTTCCAGTTTCAGTTCCAGATTCAATATTGAGCATTTAGCATTTTATAAGTATTTTATCTTTTACCCCTTTAAAATTTAAACCCAAATCATCGTTGAAACTGCAATCTTATTTTATATTTTTTTAAAGCTCTGAGTGAACTGCCCGCCTTTTTAGTCAAAGATGGAGGTCTAAATAGTGGTTTTATGGTGGCACATTGCACAGCAGCTTCTCTGGGTACGTCCATTTTGTTTTACTGAGAGCTAAAAAGAAGGTCATTATGAATTATACAAGTTTTTGTCATAAAGCATAAAACATGTTGCACAAATAAACGAGAAAATAATAACAAAAGTATATTTTTCTTTTAATTTGCTTTTACTTCACTTGTTTATTCATTTTCATATTCAGTTTCAGAGAACAAAGTTCTTTGTCATCCTGCTTCCGTTGACAGCTTGTCTACTTCAGCGGGCACGGAGGATCACGTAAGAGAACTAATTGACAATAATTGACCAATGCATACATTTTCCATTCATGTTTCTCTATTTGAGTTTTGAATAAGGAATAAAATGGTTCAAAGTTCCAAGAATCTTAAAAATGTAACCTTATTCAAGATTAAAGACATTTATTTTTCATTGACTTTATAAATAGGTTTCGATGGGTGGATTTGCCGCAAGAAAGGCTCTGGAAGTATACTTGTTTCTTATTTCATTTTTACTATAATTGTCCTATACTATATATATTCCTGGATAACTTGAAAATTGAATGTTGAATAGAGGCACACAAATGCCTAAAGTATAAATTCAGACCATAGTCCATATAGATGTATAGAAAAAAAGATTGATGTATTAACTTTAGAATCTAGCATCTAGAATCTAGCCAATTATGCTCTCAATTTTCTTGCTTTTAATAAAAGTGGACTAAATGTTCCCCTTTTTATAGCTATAGTTGAGAGTTGGGAGTTTATAGTTTAGAGTTCAAGTTTGGCATAATAATAATGTTGGAGAAAGTAAAAAGTAAAAAGAAGAAAGTATAACGTAGAAAGTAGGACGTATAAAAGAGAAAGGAAGGAGAAATGGGGAAAAGTACAAAGACATTATTTTTCCTCATTCACTTTTTTCTCCTTGGACCAACAGGTAGTTCGTAATGTGGAGAGGGTGATTGCGATTGAACTCCTTGCAGCCTGCCAAGCCATTGAGTTTCTAAGGCCTTTAAAGACTACAGTTCC